>LNAC01000041.1:1300499-1322413 GCA_002007465.1 Ailurus styani | reverse complement strand
TCCCCTCCTCTTCCCTTCCATTCCCTTCCCCCTTATTTCTCCCATTTATTTTTTCTCGTATCCCATACTCTCTCTGTTAATCTTGCTCTGTGTGTCTCATACTAGGTCTTTCTCCTGTTTCTTTCTCCTTCTCTAGCTCCCTTTGTTTCTTTTCCTTCTCCCCTCTTTTTTGCTTTTAATCCTCTCTCTCCCATTTTTCTCCCATTTGTCTTTGTCCTTTTCCTATAGTCCCACCAGTGAGAATGACAGTTCCTTGGTTTTCCCCGTTCCTTGATTAGTGTGAGGTTGACAGCAAGCCTCACTTTGGCCCTCTGCTTCTGAATCACGCAGATTCAGACGCCTGTGTAGTTCTCACCAATTTACTGAATATGGTACACCCTGCAGGCTCTGCCCCTCCTAGAAACTCACTTTTACCTCCTACATCAGATGCTATTTCCTTTTCTGTAAAAGGAGATGGAGAAAAGACTTAACGAGAGGAGAAACTGTGAGGCTTGCAGCTCCATGATGGGATCTCTCAGGAACAATAAGATTTTTAGAATCAGCAGTGAAGTTAAGAAAGAAATGGTTAGCTGGGTTGAGTCTAGGATCCTATCAGTCCCCAAATGGCCCCAGGGCTTTATAACCCTTGTCCCACCCGTATTTCCAGCCCAGCTCTCCAAGAGAAATTGCAGGTATTGGCTGAGAGATCCAGCCTCTCAGGGGACTCTCCAGAGCTTCCCTCCTGAACTCGGGTGCCCAGGGCTTGCATGAGAGTTCTGCTGACAGGCGGTCGGTCTGCAGCTCCTCCCCTGTGGTCAGGCTTTTGCTTTTCCTTCCATCTCGTTTGAACCAAAAATTGCAATGTTTCTTTGATTGGCTGAAAAATATATATTTATTTATGTCCCAAACCTTGCATCCTTGGGGCTTCTTGTCCTGAAATAAACATGTGACATAGTGGTTTCTCTTTGTGCTTTTATCAGATGCACTCTGTGCTTTGCGCTTTACCTTCTCTTTTTTGGCATGCATTTGTGTGGCACGTGCTGAAATCCACGCCTGAAACTGTCTGCATTGGTTTGTTTAGAAATCCCCCAAGGTGGAAGAGGAGGAGGAGGAGGAGACGGAAAAACAACCAGACCCACTTCATCAGATCATTCTCCACTTTAGCCGCAATGCTCTCACGGAGAGGAGGTCAGCACCACCAGTGGTCCCTGCTTCTCCCAGGCACAGAGCTGCCAGCCCCATACCTTCGTGTCACATAGGGCAGTGTCCAGAAAGGGGATGCCAGATTTGAGCAGCCCTCCTTGCTGCCCTGTTGTTGGCCATCCAGAAATTTCTCAGCAAACTTTATAAGCCACAGCCCTCTCATAATTCCAGACGTGGAGGCTAAAGATTAGTGTGAAATGGTAGCCTTCCTCCCTGAATTCCATCAGCCAATGCTGATTCACATTTTCAGAGTGGTTTCTAAGAATCTGGGTGGGGGAAGAGGTTCTCTGATTAATTCACTAGTACCTAGAACTTAAGATCTCTGTGGCTCTTAGTCTTTTCTGCTGGGTCCAAAAAGTAGCTTGCTAAATATTTCCTCCATTCTTTCCAGCAAACTGGAAGATGACCCCTTGTACACGTCCTATTCCAGCATGATGGCCAAGGTATACCTGCATTTCTGCCCATTGTGTCAGCCTTTCTGTCTTCACTTTTACCTCTGTGGACACACAGAAACTGTCATTCTGAACAGCAGGGTGTAGGACTTGGTCATGACCTGAGCTCCAGGCACCGCACAGTTCATGTACCACAGGGATGACATTGGCAAACCATTCCACTGTCCTTGTAAGGAAACCCTGAAGCTTTACAGAAACGGTGGGTGCCAGCGGCTTGTTCATGTGGTGGCACCAGGCCGGTTATGTGGAGTTCAGGCATACAGACTATCCTTACGTTTCCAGTCAACATTGAGCACACCCCAAAATTTCAAACATACCTGTAGATGAAGGAAGTTCAGTACATTTGAAATAGGCTTTAGAAACTGGGACGAGATCCTAGTGCTCTGGCAAAGGCAAGTGACCTTATTCCTATGTCACATGAGGGACAGTGGCCTCCAGGATGCTGAGTGGCAAGGGACCTGCTCCTTCTCAAACAGGAAACCTTCATGTCCAGCAGAAAAAGGGATTTGTGGGTTTGACTTCTTGCCAAGGCCTTGGCTCTTGTGTAGAAAGGGACAGCTCCCTGTATTCCTGGCTTCATGTACAGCAGAACTTCACTAAGTAGAAGAGTTCAGGTCTGTGGTTAAACCGGATAGGTCACCATTGACTGCATGAGCTCAGAGTTCCCACTTCTCCTTTCAGAATCCCTTGGTAACTGCAAAGAAGACATCTTGAGTAGAATGTTGCCCTGCCGTGGTCAAAATATTCTTGGTTTTAGCAAGTGCTGAGGTCCTGAGGTGCCTGTGAATTACATCCCATCCCTGCCCTTGCTCAGTTGAACAGTCTCCTCTATTAGTCTCACTTTCATTTATCTCCTCCTTTCCCTGCTCCATGGAATCCAGAGTTGTCAAAGTGGGGAGGACGAAGAGGAGGAGGAAGACAAGGAGAAAACATTTGAAGTAAGTTTTTATGAAAATTGAAGACAGAGCCATCCGCCAAAGCCAAAGCCACCTGGCAGGCCTTCAGAGGCAGGTGCTGATGTGAACCATGGGCCTCACTCCCACATGTGTCTCGAGGCAAACACACAAGTCTACGTGCATGAGGCACACCCATTAGCCACGGTTCTCTTGTCGGTCTTCCAGCCTAATGAAAGGTCGCAGGCAGCCAGTCTGTCAGCAAACCCCCCTCACAGCTTGGGTCTTCTGGGAAATGTTGCACTTCTTCCCAAATATGGTAGCAACAGGGGCCAGAGAAGGACAAATTCAGAGATCCAAAAATGAAAACTCAAAGCAACAGAAGCACTGGGATGGTTTTTGTACCCCTATTCTATAAATGTCATTAGTCACAATTCTGATTTTGAGGCAGTGTGGAACACGGAATCTCCCAAGATGAAACCATACTAATTTACTGATAACTCTCTTCATAGACAAAGTATGTAACAGTAAGAGTAAATTAATAAAATTACAGTTCTGGAAGGCTTTGGCATTCTAGTGTTCCATATCCAGAAAAGTCTCTGTTAACAGTGATCTGAGCGTATGATAAATGGGTGATTTGTTATGTCTAAATGGGTAGATAAATGGGTGTTTTCTACATTCAGGCAAATAGGCTTCAGTTGAGCCCTCAGCAGGCTTCCCTGTGTGACGGAACATTGAAAACAAACACATTTTAACCTGGGGTCACTTCGTAGAATGAGAGTATTACAGGGGAATGAGCTCTGTTTCCTACCAGTGCAAACAGTAGAAAAGTCATCCTCAAACTATGAGCGATTTGTGGATGGACAGTTTTGGAAAGCTGACGCAGTGTCTGGAAATCAAATTCAGAAGTCTTCCTTACCCAAAATTATGTGTGCAAGTGAAGATTCTCTCGGTTTACCTTAGCGTGGCAAATGGCCTGAGGATAAACAAATCTTTCCCTGCTTTATTTATTCTTTTTCCAGGAGAAAGAGATGGAAAAGCAGAAAACCCTCTACCAACAAGCGCGGCTGCATGAGCGTGGAGCTGCAGAGATGGTCCTTCAGATGATAAGTGCCAGCAAAGGTGATTCCGTGATTTTGTGGATAGGCCCCCGTTGCTCCCACAGAGCATGCTGTGGCATGAAGTCATTATTTAAGAGTCCTGATAAAGCCCCACAGATGTGATTTACCCTCCGTTGCCCTTGGTGATTCAGTCGCATCTTCACCGTGGCAGGTGAGATGAGCCCCATGGTGGTCGAGACTCTGAAGCTGGGCATCGCCATTCTGAATGGGGGCAACGCCGGCGTCCAGCAGGTACGGGGACTCTGGCTGGGCCGCGCGGACTCCTCGGGGCGTGCCCATTGGACAGCTGCTGCGCCCTGGGGAAGCGGGTTGGCTCTGCTGCAGAGGGGGCCGCCCAGAAGCACCCCTGCTCGTGTTTGTCCTTAGTGGCCAATTACATCAGAGTAGCCAGGAACACAGATAAAGCCAGAGCCAGGAGTTTGTAAACAAGTTTGTACTCGACAGAGAGGGTTTACCTGGGGTTCAAAGAGAAAAACGTTTAGTTTTTTTCCATCATTAGATGATTTTTTTTGCATGGAGAGGCTCTAAGGGAAGTTTTCTAAGCCTTACGTTTGTATTTTGTTCATTTGACGTGTTAGCTGTCTTACCGTGAGCAAGGAACCCAATCAGTTAAGCGAAGTTCATAACCCCAAACACCTGTTGTCTGTTCATTCGTTTATTTGTTCATTCAGTCGCAGTGCTATGATCGCTGACTGTGCACTGAGGTCAGGCTCTGTTCTGGGATGGAGGGCGTAGCAGTGAATAATGCAGCTAAATGCCCTTGCCTCCAGGCATTCAGTGAGACAACACACAGAAGCCTAGTGTGGAGCTCCTGGCACATGGAGTCCATTCAGCAGTCTGAATCAAAACTGGCTGCAGGAGCCAGGAATAATCTGGTGTCCCCAGGGCACTCCAGGTTCCAGCTGAAAGCCTCTGCATGCACAGGAAAGTGACATTTCAAAGACTTGTGGCATTTGTGAAGGTTATAGCACAGGGCCCTTGAGAATCTCCAAATTTATAACTACCACTATTACATATAACTTGCCCAGGCTTTAATTCATCCCAAACAAATTTGTCAGGAAAGAACTATCATTTTCTAAAACACCCTTCACTTTCTCTTCTCTTCCATCACCACTCCATCAGCTGATTTTCTTGCCGGACCTTTTTTTGTGTGTGTGATGTCAGACAAAGCTCCTGCCTTCCCAGTAACAGAGAACAGAGGAAACAAAGTCTGATTGTGAAAGATACTGACCTCTCAACTAGGGTTATTACTGGCTAAGCTCCCTTGCTCCAGTGCACCAAACTCTGGTCATGAGTTTTTCAGATTATACATCACAGTCCTGGTGCTTGTTCCCAAATGGGAGAGGCTTCAAACAGTAAATTCATGAATGTCAATCATCTGTACTGCCCTGAGCAGAAATACCAGTGGACCTTTATAAAAATAAAATGCAACCCCCCAGAACATAAAATGTCCACCCAAAGAGATTCTGGTTCCATTGGATGAGGGTGGGTGGGGCTCAGGCACATGGAAGGTTGAAATCCACAGGTGGTTCTAATGCTTACCCAACTTTACAAACCACCACCCTCGATATGACTCCATGTGCCTGGGACTTGACATTTCTCCATTGCAATTGGGAGGGTCAGTATTTGTCGTGTAATTTACATCACTTTTCCTTTTAAAATATGTCTCCCTTGTAGAAAATGCTAGATTACCTAAAGGAGAAAAAGGATGCTGGATTCTTTCAAAGCCTTTCTGGTCTTATGCAGTCTTGCAGGTAAATATGGGAAAACCACCTGTAGCATTTTTTTCTATTCAGAAGGAAGAGGAATGGGGTAGGGGTGGGACCACAAAATAAACTAGCTTACCATGGAATTATTGAGGAAGGACTTACCTGCTGTAGAAAGCTAAGAAGACCAGTATTTTTTCTCTAGCCTTCAGAATTACATTCAAATAGCATACAGAAGGGGAAATGTAATCTCCATTAGAGACACACACACACACACACACACTCTGGTTTGGTTTTTTAATCACCTTTACCTCCTTTTTTTGGTATGTCATTTTCCTCATAGTTGAGTGTTTCTCCTAACATATATGCTCATAAGAGTCAAACCAGAAAAGAATGGAAAAGCGGAGGAATACCTAATTATGACTCAAGGCTATGTTTTCCTTGAACCTATTAGGCCCTCTGCTAATCTTTATCCTTAACAGTTCTTTGAGCCTGATTAAGTATTTGGTGGGTACATATTTTGACACATGCATTTCAGCAGAGGTACATCCTAACACGGGAACATTTTGCCATAGCCTAAAAAACAAAGCATTGAACTTCCCACTTTTATTACCGTGTGTGTAAGCCTCCTCTCATGGCTGACCCCCTGACGAATGAATAACACGGAGCCAAAATTCATACGGTTACCATGCCCACTCATTTCGGAAACAGGCCAGCAGTCTTTCTAAGTGTCCACTTATTCTCTAAGATTCATATGTATTTTGAATAGTCTATAACTCGTTCTGAAAGAAATCAGAGTTATAATTATCTAGCTCACTTGCCTCATTAATATTCTTAAAAATAGAGCATTAGGTTTTCCACTTATATTTTGTATGATGGACATACTTTCCTTTGGCAGACTTCATAATTTTGCTAGCCTTGTTTGATGGGATGGAGTAAATATCGTGTGTACCCTGGGGTGAGAGGGAAAATATTTGAGCCGCAGTACAATCCCTTTTTCTGAGCTCCATTTTTTCCCCCACCAATAACCAGCTCGTTTATTACCTCTCTCAAGAAAAGAAAATGTAATATAGTCAGGCCTGAGTCACTGAAGGTAAAATAGTACGTGTGGCCTCAGAATGGCAAAACTCAAGGCAGTTAGGTTCCATATCGCCCATGAAATTCTTAATTAAATTTCTAAGGGTTCTCTTAGTAGTCTGTAATACTTCATGTTATTAAACTCATTTGTAATGACGGCTTAGAGGGACAGGTGACATACCTTTAGAGGCCAAGTGAGTACTAACAGAATTTTTAAGATGTTTTCATGATTTTGATTATAAAAATAATACATATTGGTAAAATATCAAAACATTAGAGAAATGAAAACATTTGAAATGAGTGTTTTGAAATGGAGTAAGGGTCAGAAATGTCTGTTCCCCCGGATAATCTCCTGAATCAGAACGGCTCCTCTGTGTCCAAAGGTCTTACTTCCCTGCTCTCTTCCCTTGACAGCAATGCTAAAATAGAAAGATGGTTTTGTGTTATTAAGAAGAACTTTTCTACAGCAGGATCTGGGAAAAACCAACAATAGGGCAATAGGAATTTTCACTATTTTCTCTTTAAAATTCATCTAAATTGCAGAAGTTATGTGGCTCCCTAAAAGGAGAAAAGAAACGCTGTTTTTTTCCCCCTGACATCTTTCCAATCCGATGGTCATTTCCTTTGCCCGGTGGTACAGGGAAGGCAAAGTTTTACAGAATCTTACTGGATTCAGCCATCACTGCCCTAGCAGCTATATTTTTGTGAGACCTCGTGTTATGGTCTATAAAGCCTTTCAGATTGGGAAGAGAAACAGAATGAGCCCCAATTGGAAAGAATATGATTATACATTGTCCTCCTTATCAAGCTCTGTGGTTGTACTAGGTGTTCCTGGCTAAGTAGGATTTGGGGATGGCTATGATTGGGAGATTGGGAAGTTCACAAAAAGTGGGAACCAAAAAAAAAAAAAAAGAAAAGAAAAAGGCTAGCTCGTTACAGGTTCAGGGACACCATTACCTCCAGAAGGCTTAACCTTAGCTACTGTTGGCTTCTGAATGGCACTAAAGAATTCTAAAAGGGTGTGGCCCTTTGAACTCTGCAGCCCTTTCCCTGAGCATTCATCTCCTGAGCCCTAAAACCACAGTTCCTTGTGATTCGAGGAGAAAATAGGTAAATGTGGGAGGTGAGCATTAATTTGTGCAGTTTTAAATAAGTAAAGTAAATCACAGAAACAGATTATTCCTTCTTTATTTGGGAAACCTTTCTAAATCTTCATGCACATAGAAAGGACTCAAACTGGACAAATAAGGACAGTTGTTATAAGTTCCTCTGACCCCTCTCAGTGCAGGCCTGAGAGCTATGGGCACCCTTGAACAACACTCTTGACCCAAACCCGGGAACTGCTAGACTTTCAACCACACCGTACTGTGTTAGACCATTTATGATATAACCCAAGGACAAGATATTCTCAGCCATAGAGGCACTGACATTAGAAATCCATTTTCCCAGTGTGCGTAGCCCTGAACCTTGTTTTCTCTTGTCTCTTACAAGTGTCCTTGATTTGAATGCATTTGAAAGGCAGAATAAAGCTGAAGGCCTGGGGATGGTTACTGAGGAAGGAACACGTAAGTAACTAATAAATGTGAAGGCCGTGTCTTCCTGATCACCATAATTAACTATTTCTGGTTAGAGCCCCTGCTCAGTGCTGCTTCATCTGTAAGGACTTGCCCAGTTTCAGCAAAATCTTCCCATCAGTAACTTTGATAAAGGCTGGATGTGTTCACAGAGCCAGCCTTAACTAAACAGTTTCTCATGGTGTTTATGGTCTTTCTTACTTTGCCTTCTTCTGTTTTTCTCTTATCACCAGTCATTGTTCGTGAGCGTGGTAAGTTTGAGTTTCTGGCCCCAGTTGTCTACCATGTGTGTGAGTCCTAAGGGACCTTATTTAACTGCTGTGATGCAGACACATTGTTAGGCTTGGTAGTTGCATGTGAAGCTTAACTCAGCATTTTGACGCTTAATTAAAGAAGCGTCTTCCTTCTGTAAAGCATGGGTTCTGGACCGTGAGCCATTACTGCCACCAGCCTGGCTGTTTTCCTTACAGCATCCGGGGGCTCACTGTTTTAGCTTGGTTGGTCATCGTGTTCTGGAGCGTTGGTTCCAGGTTAATCGAGTTTTCCCCCCTTCATTTAAAGTTCTCTTTCGGAACTGTTCTGACTCAGGCCCTTTGTCATTTTTGCAGTCATTTGCCTTGGTAAGTGTTCTGGGTTGAGAAGCCAAACAAATGCTTACCAGTATTCTGTTTTCAAGGTGAAAAAGTACTCCAGAATGACGAGTTTACACGAGATCTCTTTCGGTTCCTGCAGTTACTTTGTGAAGGACATAACAGTGGTAAGTGGAACAGATTGATTTGTCAAAGGAAAACAACATTCAGGTGCCAAATTATGATTCAGCTCAGGATGCCACATTTCATACAACCAGCTGCTGACTCAAGGACAACAGTTAATCCATTCCTCAATAAAAAAATTTAAAAAACAACAAAACTCATTGGAAAACTGACTTGAACTTAAGGGCTGATGTTATTTAGTGCCACCCAGGCTAAGTGGCTTCCAGAATCTTCAGACCGTGAATCTAAAACAGCCACCTCTTCCCATCAAGTCCCTCCAGGCTCGTTAAGTCCTCTCTCTGGCCTCACGAAGATGGGAGGACTCAGGGCAGAACCCTGTCCTGGAGGACCTGCCAGGACCCAAACAGGGTGATCCTGTAAGGCTTTTCACACAGTACGTGTCTTCTGAGTTTAGCTGAGAGGGCTTGCCCTGCATCCTCAGCACAATGAGAGCAGGCTCTGACCCCGCTCTGGTGTTCTTAGACTTTCAGAACTTCCTGCGGACGCAGATGGGCAACACCACCACCGTAAACGTCATCATCAGTACCGTGGACTACCTCCTGCGTCTGCAGGTCAGTGTTGGACGGTGGCATGGCTCACACACATTTCCAGAAGCTAAAGACCATTGCTTGGAATCAGGGAAGGCCCAGGGTCCAGTCAAGCCCCAATAAGAATGGTGTTATAATCAATGTCCACGCACTTATGGGAAGTCAAATACCTAAAAACCTGCATTTGAAGACTGAAATAGGGGTCCTGGGTGGCTCAGTGGGTTGGGCCTCTTGCTTTCGGCTCGGGTCATGATGTCAAAGTCCTGGGATCGAGTCCGGTATTGGGTTCTCTGCTCAGCGGGGAGCCTGCTTCCCCCCCCCCCCCCCGCCTGCCTCTCTGCCTACTTGTGATCTCTCTCACTCTCTCTCTCTCTCTCTCTCTCTCTCTGTGTCAAATAAATAAATTTTTTAAAAATGAATGAAATAAAGGGAGTGGGTAAATATCCAATCATCTCATATAAAATGCCAGTTTACCTCAGTTTTGCCAGTGAAAACCTCACCACAGAGCCTGAGAGCTGCAATACATGAGTGAAGGCAGATTTTCACTAGAAAAGAGAGAGGTAGCAGGTGGTAGGAGTAGGATGAGTCTATAAGTTCTTAGTGCTTGAGAAGTCACTCTGTTTAACTGTTTGAATGAAAATCCAAATAATATCAGGAAAATCTACATAAACATAAAAAAAAAACGATTCTCTCTCTTCTCTGCTAAGTCTTCCTCCTGGTTCTGCCACTTACTAGTTGTAACCTGGAGCAATCTCTTTAACCTCCCTGTGTTCCTATGTTCTCATCTACAGAATGGGTAGCACCTGTCTCATAGGGTGTTTGTAAAGATGCAGAGATGTCATATGTACAGTGGGTCAGAATAACCTCTGGTGCTTCAGTGTTAGCTCTTGTGTTGCTGCTCTTGTGCCAATTAGTTGGATGATAATCATTATTACCTTTAATGTATATTTTCCATTGTGAATAAGTTGTCCTACCTCGTGGTCACCCATGTCCTTCTGAACACCGTGCTCTCTCCTATCTGCTCTTTCTTAGAGGACAGTAAGCACTTCAGAGATGCTAGGGATTAGATATCTCTGTGCTTTTTCCTAGGTTTCTATTCTAATGAAGAGGTCATAGACATGTAGGATTTTCTTGTACTCTTCCAGAACCTTGGATTTTAGCTTCACTGACTGAAGTTTAAAAAAGACTAAACTCTCCTTGTTTGTTCTTAGGAGTCAATCAGTGATTTCTACTGGTATTATTCAGGGAAGGACATCATTGATGAATCTGGACAGCACAATTTTTCCAAAGCTCTGGCAGTCACGAAGCAGATTTTCAATTCTCTGACGGAATACATCCAGGTACGTGCGGCAGGATGCATGCTTGAAAACAGAACGTTATCAACACACCCATGTTCCGTGTCCCCTGTGGAATAGTAGGATGCCTTTAGGGACTATGCATCCAGCCCTGGTGCTGACAATATGGAGCTACAAATAGGAACAAAGTATAGAAGAGCGTTTCGAGAGTACTACGCTCTAGGAAAAGCTACAGTTTACGGCCCTTCACTGTGACCTATTCATAGCACTGGCACACTCTCTTTGGATTTATCCAGTTACATTTTCCTTTCCCTCTTAGACTGAAATTTTTCATGGGTGGAAAATTTCTTATTCGATCTAAAATTCTTCATTTCTAGCACGTGCGGCACATCCTAGGTTATTCAGTAAGCGTGGGGAGTGCAGAAGTAATTGATAGAATGAGGAAATAAAGAGATAAATGATGTTGAGTGTCTAGATGAAGAATCTATAAGATCCTACTAATCCGTCAGAAATTAGCTCTGTGGAAAAGGTGACTTTAGCAGCACATAAACTATGTCCAACGGCAGTCAGATCCAGTGTGAATTTCCAGTTGAATATTTAGATCTCGCAGCATACTTTGTTTACAACAGTCTCTGGTCATTGCCTACAGTGGTCTAACGACCGTGAAAAGAATATACTCGGGCATAATTTGCTATGAAATTAGTAGCCATATCACAGTCCTCTGGGGTGTAGTAGTAGATTTTTAAGAAACCATCTAAAGAGTCAGCCGGTACACTCCGATCATATTTGTTTATTAAAATAAACACAAAACTAAGACTATCAACTTGGCAGATTTTAAGGGAGAGAGCGGTCCTTGTTTTACTCAAGGATTATAAGAACATGGGGACAGAACCATAGAAACAGGTGACTGATCCGAAGTGTCACAGAACATGAAATACCTGGGGAGGTGGTTGAACAGATTTGACAAACATTTGATTTGCTCTCTGGGGAAGCCATCCTAATCTTCACAATTTCCCATGGAGCACTTAACCCAAAGTAAAAAAGAAGCTTCTTTTTGGTCAATGTAAGTTTCTTTCAACAACTGGTTTTGTTCCAAAAAGAATCTAGAGGTTTCTAGGGATTAGACATCAAATGTACACGAACAGTAATTTTTTTTAAAAGATTTTATTTATTTATTAGAGAGAGCACACAAGCACAGGGTTGGGGCAGAGGGAGAGGGAGAAGCAGACTCTCCCCTGACTAGGGAGCCTGATGCGGGGCTCGATCCCAGGACCCTGGGATCATGACCTGAGCCAAAGGTAGATGCCTAACCAACTGAGCCACCCAGGTACAGCCTGAGACGGTGATTTTTAAACAAACTTACATGATTTAGGATGGCAGGCAATACCTCTCATGCCCTCTTCCTTGGGTTTTCTAGAACTTGAGATGGTATCTCTGTTCTTTTTGGAAATTTATTATTGAAGAGTGATTTGGAGATGAGTTAAAGGGTAGAAATAAAAGATAAGGGAAAGTTAAGGATGAGAAACACAGGCAGAATGTGACAGAAGAATCTAAGGGTATAAAAAATATACAAAACAATCTCACTGAAGGGGTGGGGAATACGGTGCTGACCTAAGAAACTTGGGGAATGAATACAGACTGTAAGACCAAAGGCAAAAGGAACTGTACATAAGCACTTTAGTTGCTGAAGTTTTTCCCATAGGGATACGTGTGAATAATTCTGCAACCACCTGACACATAAAATGGAAGTGAGCAGTTACTAAATGGCAGGAGCAAGGCTTCTCACTGTTGAATGGTTACAGATAAGCAAGACGAAGCTAGATGGCCCATGTAGAAATGCCTGAGAGTTGGATACATCAGTTTGCTAAATTCACGTTGGACTTGGTATTGATACAAATACTTACATATGGAAACATTTCTAGATACGTTGCATAAACATGGGTTAGTATAGCACACACGTATCTGCTGACACATGTCAGCTGAGAGCGCCTTAAATTAATGACATCACAGCAGCAGTGCAACTGGCACCCAGATCAGTTTCTAATACCATTTTCCAATGAGAGGAACCAGGCTACTTAGAGAGAGGGCTGGTGCTAGTGCTGGGGCAGGAAATATACAAGACAATGTGGAGAATCCTATAGCGCAAGGAAATACGGGGGGGTGGGGCAGGGAAGAGAGAGAGAGTTGGGCGTATGGCCAAGGGACACGGGCCAACTTGAAGAGCTCCCAGGGGCCAAAACTGGAACAATTTGAGAGACAAAATAGAGTAGTATTAGATTATAACCCAGAGCATAAAATGAATATGTGGAGTCCATTTTATTGTAAATAAATGATTAAATATATAAGAATGAATAGACAGGGTGCCTGGGTGGCTCAGTGGGTTAAAGCCTCTGCCTTCGGCTCAGGTCATGATCTCAGGGTCCTGGGATGGAGGCCCGCATCGGGCTCTCTGCTCGGCGGGGAGCCTGCTTCCTCCTCTCTCTCTGCCTGCCTCTCTGTCTACTTGTAATCTCTCTCTGTCAAATAAATAAATAAAATCTTTAAAAAAAAAAAAAAGAATGAACAGACAAATCTCCCATGTAGAAGAATTCCAGATGACTTATTTTTTTAAATGTTAATTCAATGTATAAAAATAGGGAAAGTTATTAAGATGGAAAATGAAACCCAGTAATGAAGTCATCCCTCTGTTTGGCTTTCTGAAAAGGTAGAGATGATATTATGCCTAAAGTTTAGGTTAATGATAAGAAAATCCTAAAGGTGGTTGAACATTAGGAATATATATTTTTATTTTTTAAGATTTTATTTATTTATTTGACAGAGAGAGGAACAGTGAGAGAGGGAACACAAGCAGGGGGAGTGGGAGAGGGAGAGGGAGAAGCAGGCTTCCCACTGAGCAGGGAGCATGACCTGAGCTGAAGGCAGACGCTTAATGAATGAGCCACCCAGATGCCCCAGGAATATATTTTTTAAAGATTTTATTTATTTACTTATTAGAGAACAAGAGAACACAACCAGGGGGAGCAGCAGGCAGAGGGAGAAGCGGGCTCCCCACTGAGCTGGGAGCCTGATGCGGGGCTCCATCCCAGGACCCTGGGATCATGACCTGAGCTGAAGGCAGATGTTTAACCCCCAGGCCACCCCTGAACATTAGGAATATTAGTCACATTTTTTTACTTGAGTAGATAGCCATGTGACCATAGCATTTTATGCATAGCTTTGCCTGAAAATAGTAGGGCCTGCTTTTCAAATTGTGGAAGCCTGGAGTTCCTCAGAACCCCTCTTAGGCCGAGGTGGAAGTGAGAGTAGGCAGGAGTGTCCTTCAGTCCCGTTTCGATGAGAGCATCTCACTCTTAAATAATATTCTTCTTTGTGGTATTTTATTTGAAGAACACATTCTGAAGCTAAAAGAAAATCTCTGAAAAACCACTGCACTGTGAAATTCCTGGTGGTTTTTTCTTGACCTAGGTCCCTATGATGGGGGGCAAAAAGTAATACCCTGGGAAAATAGCCACAAAATACATGACTTTTGGAAGGAGCTATCTGCTAATAGAAGCAGGTGTCCTGTGCACTGACTAGGGCGAGAGTCAGCACAGCTCAGGGTGAAATAAGTCTCCGTGAAATAAGGATGCCCTCCTCTCCATAGGGCCCTTGCATTGGGAACCAACAGAGCCTGGCTCACAGCAGGCTGTGGGACGCAGTGGTCGGCTTCCTCCATGTGTTTGCTAACATGCAGATGAAACTCTCTCAGGTACTGTGGCCCTTCCCCGCTGTGTCATTGGTGTGAAATGCTAAATCACTCCCCACACCTTGGAATCCCCCCTTGTGGACATGGCTGCTTGATCAAAGGGCTGGACCAGCCATGCAGATGAGATCTCACTTTTAAACCCGAGGGCTTCCCTGGGCACCAGGAATGAATACCTCCAGGGGTGTCCCAGACAGGCTTTTGCATGGATGCGGCTTCCTTCCTTGTGTCCCACCAACCTACCCTTTACATAATTGCCTCAACACTCGCTTTTTATGATGCTCATCCTTTTTGCTTCCTTGTCACCGTTGTGTCAATTTATGACAATCTACCAGCCCCTTCTGGGTCTGTCAAATGTCTGCATGTCTCTGTAATTCATATCCCTCCTGTCCCACCTTGGCTTCCCCTCCCTCCCGTCGCTGCCTTTCCTTCTCACTCCCCATCTCTCTGGCAAGATGAATCAGAATCGCTCCGAGCATTTATTATGAACAAATAAATGGAGTGTATGTAGTTGTCGATCGCCTCTCTCCATGGCAACACATGAGGAAGAATTTCAGGATGTGTTTCAGGCTGATTAGAGTAACATTTGCAGCATTAATTTAAGTAACGTGTATCTAAAATTTTCAAGGCTGTCACATCTGTCTCTCTTCTGGAATGTGCTATTTAACCCTTTCATTTTTCCCCTTTTGACTCTGGCCTTATGGGAGGAGAGAGTTCTTGGGAGCCCGCTCATTTGGCGGTAACACGTCCTCTCCTATGTCAGCCCAGCCGGGCCGCTGCGGTGGGAGGCTCTGGAGACAGGAGCCTGGCCCTGCTTACCTCTTCGCTGGGGACTTTCAGGAAGTCACTCCCCCTTCCTGGTTTTTGGGTCCATCGTCCATGAAATATTGGGAAGTAGGATAGATGATCTGAGGTCTCTTCCAGCTCTTCACACTCTGCACCTCTGTGATAGTCCGGCTATAGCTATGACCCACACCACAGGGGAGCAGCCCCCCGAAAGCTGAGAGACTCGACAAAGAACTGTATTTGTGAGAGAGAGAGAGTGCACAAGAAGTGTGGCCCAGAACGCATTTTTAAATCTCACCCTCAGATTGCCTACCTCAGATCATCCAAGGGTTGTGTTTCCTTCTGTGACATTGAGTTTAAAACAGAGAGCTAACTTGGCAATGCCCTGTCTGCAAGGCTGAAGTGAAAACCAAACAGACTAGTAGCAAAACCATCCAGAGGAATAGCCTCAATTCTATAACATATTAAGGGGCCAGGGGCACCCAGATCACCACCAACTAGAATCAGGAGACTCTAACCCAGAAAGAAAGGAGAACCCACCTGGTGATTATAATCTTGATACCTTAACTGGATTGCAGTAGTATTTCCTAAAAGCTCACCCGATCATTCTCCAATATAAAAAAAAACCATGAACTAGTAGAAATACCTGATGGCTCTTTGGTGGATTGGGTTGTTCAGTAGCTTTGGACAAGTGGTATGTCTGCCACAGTGTACTAATAAAAGGGAAACTAAAGAAGCTCTCTTGGATATGTCCAGCCACAGCGAGCCTCCCCAATGCTACAAACAGTGGATGATAAGCCATCCACAGGCACAATGGACACAACCTTCACCTAGCCTTTCCAGAGCGGGCTCTTCTTGCTCACTGCCCTATACTTTGCTGAGGGATCAGATAGCTCAGGGGTATCTCCTGTTTCTGTTCTAGGATTCCAGTCAGATCGAGCTGCTGAAGGAACTCTTGGATCTCCTTCAGGACATGGTGGTGATGCTTCTGTCCCTCCTGGAAGGTTGGGCTGTTTGGTATAACTAGGCATTCACACAACTGTAATTGGTCTGAGCACTAACCGTACTAATCATGCAGATTATCCTTCTGGCAGGTCGTTGATGCCATATGACTTTGGTTAGAAAGCCAAATTTTCAGAAGCAAAAAATGAGTGAGGGGCACATGGTCTGATGGACAAAGCCTGAAACCAACTCATTTTATGTTAATAGGAAAGCCAGAATGAACTGGGGAAAACCTCCAAGCTTTGCTCTTCCCTATCCTCTCCCTCTCCCCATTGCTTTTCAGTACATCTGGCTGCCAGTGTGTATGACAGCCATCTAGTTGGGCACCCTCCTAGGTCTAAGGGGATGAGAGGGGCACCACTTATCCCTATGTGTCCCCAGTAATCTGATAACGAAACCACTTCCCAGGCCCCAGTCCAGATAAAAGGCACTGGCGTGGCCACCTCCTTCTTCCCTTTGTTTCTTTCCCCCCTTGGCTCCTAGTGGTGTAGTCTTTATGGCTTGCTGCTCCCTCCTACCCATTTCCAAACCATCACGGTCAGAAAAAGAGCCGACAGATTGGGCATACAAGTTTTCTAAAAAAAATAGCTACCTGACCAGTTACATGATGACTTGGGTTTATTTATATATTTGTATGTCTTTTTGAACCTGCCTCACAGGGAATGTGGTAAATGGAACTATTGGCAAGCAGATGGTTGACACACTGGTAGAATCTTCTACCAATGTAGAAATGATCTTGAAATTCTTTGACATGTTCTTGAAACTTAAAGACCTAACCAGCTCAGACACCTTCAAAGAATATGACCCAGATGGTAAAGGGATTATCTCCAAAAAAGAGTTCCAGAAGGCCATGGAAGGGCAAAAACAGTACACACAGTCAGAGATTGACTTTCTCCTTTCGTGTGCAGAAGCTGATGAGAATGATATGTTTAATTACATTGATTTTGTAGACCGGTTCCATGAGCCGGCCAAGGACATAGGGTTTAATGTGGCGGTGTTACTGACCAATCTCTCCGAACATATGCCAAATGATTCTCGCCTTAAGTGTCTGTTGGACCCAGCAGAAAGTGTACTAAATTACTTTGAACCCTACCTGGGACGTATTGAGATCATGGGCGGGGCCAAGAAAATTGAGCGTGTTTATTTCGAGATCAGTGAATCCAGTCGAACTCAGTGGGAGAAGCCCCAAGTGAAGGAATCGAAGCGGCAGTTCATCTTCGATGTGGTCAATGAAGGGGGAGAGCAAGAAAAGATGGAACTGTTTGTGAACTTCTGTGAGGATACCATCTTTGAAATGCAGTTAGCCTCTCAGATCTCCGAATCTGACTCGGCTGACAGGCCCGACGAGGAGGAGGAAGAAGATGAAGATTCATCTTACGTGTTAGAAATTGAGGGTGAAGAGGAGGGTGACAAGTCTTTCGAGTCTGCCTCTGCATTTGCCATGGCCTGTGCCTCAGTGAAGAAAAATGTTGCCAACTTTCTGAAGAAGGTAACCCTGAAGAACCTCCGGAAGCAGTACAGGAAGGTGAAAAAGATGACCGTGAAGGAGCTGGTGAAGGTGTTCTTCTCTTTCTTCTGGATGTTGTTTGTGGGGCTCTTCCGGTTGTTCTTCACCATATTGGGAGGAATCTTCCAGATCCTCTGGAACACAGTGTTTGGAGGGGGCCTAGTGGAAGGGGCAAAGAACATCAGAGTGACCAAGATCCTGGGTGACATGCCTGACCCCACCCAGTTTGGTATCCATGACGACGCTCTAGATGCTGAGCGGGCAGAGGTGACTGAGCCAGGGGTTCCACCTGAACTAATTCACTTTGTGAAGGGTGAGAAGGGAGAGGCAGATATTATGTCAGATCTCTTTGGATTCCGCCCGAGGAAAGAAGGCGGCTTAAAGCATGGGCCTGAAGGGGGTTTGGGTGACCTCTCTGAGATTATTGGCAAGGATGAACCCCCTACGCTAGAGAGTACTGTCCGGAAGAAAAGGAAAGCACAGGTAAGCACGAGTCATTTCTGTCATCTTTTCTCTCTGCCCAGAAAAAGACTTGCAGTCAGTTCTGACACCGACTCCCCAGGTGCCAACATCGTATTAGGTACCAGCTCTTCTGTACCCTGATCTTGCAATTCTCTGCCACGTCTGGGAAAGAGCAACACTCAGATGGTTGTCACAGGGTCTAGTTGCTGAGGGGTCTTCAGTTTACATTGTGGAGGCCAAATCTGATGGTCTTCCCAGACTTCATTAGAAAGTTAGTTCTCATGGTGCACAGGTTCTGTGAGTGAACGGAAAGTACAGAACACCAGGAAGAGGTTTCCTTCACTATCCAAATGAGAGTGTTTCTATCAAACCTTCTGTTAGCTGAAATGGCATAAAGAAAAAAGCATCTATCATTTCATAAAGGTAAAAATCCTTTTTGAATTTCTTGAAGTTAGCATAGATAGGTCCTGATGGGGGTCTTTCATAATAAAAGTGAAGCGGCGTAAATCAGACTTTCAGACAGTGGAAGAAACCTAGAGAGCGTATGGGGTGACGTTTCCTTTGAGACAGTACTTCTGCAGTGTCGCAAATGGTCCAGAAGATATCATTTAGCCCAGCATCATGCTTGGAACATTTTCATTCTTGAAATGTACCCACTATCCAATTTGGACTTTGAGTCATTTGACTAGATTAAGGGAATAAAAGTAATCTAGAGCCCCTTGGTCATGGAAAGTACTGGGTGTTTCCATGGCAGCATCCAACTCACAGCATCATTCTAGCATCAAAGAGAATGTGGAAAGAAGTGTAAAGACATCAGAGGCCAAAGACAAATTTTATTCATTTCATTAATATTTATTGAATAGTTAATATGTGCTTCCCACTGTTTTGGGCTCTGAGAAGATAGTGGTGAGTGAGAAGTACATTGTCCCTATAATTTGGTGGAAGAAAAATAGACATTGTGGAAGTCAGTACAAGCATGAAGAAGGTTAGGAAGGAAGAATGCCAGGTAAAGGAAATGTATAGGAGAGAGCATTCACCTAATTTTGGAGAGTCTGGGATGGAAACATCAGAACCGCAGGCCTTCTTGTGACGTGAATTTATTTACTCTGTTAGGCTCCCTGATGTAACCCTAAGTCCCAGACAGAGTTTGATGCATAATAGGGACTCATTCAAGGCCTGTTACATACCAGGCTATGTTCCTAGGATCCATGGAAATAAACTGGCTAACAAGAGAGACATGCTTTTGCTTTAATAGATCTTAACTTCTAGTGGAAGAAGACAACAAATAAATAATTACCACTTGTGACACATGCTGAAAGAAATGAGCAAGGCCATGTGTTACAAAGTGAGTATGGGCCCTACTGTGAATAAGATGGTTAAGGAGACTTCCAAAAAGTCTTGAAGGATGACAGGCACAGGAAAGACCAGGGCAGTCATACTCCAGGGAGAGGAGTGGCTTGTGCAAAGGTCTTGGTGCAGGGAAGGATTTGGAACATTCCAGGAAAGAAAATGAGGTCTGGCTGTTTAGGTGTGGGAAGTAACAAGTCAAGTGGTACAAGACAAGGCTGGAGAAAACGGCCGTGATCACACAAGCCTTGTAGGCCTCACTGAGGAGCTTGAATTTTATTCTAAGTGCAGTGGTCATCAGTCAGAGGGATTGGGGTAGTGGTTATGAGGATTGAAGACAAGGTGGGAATTCTGTCTGGTGGCCCCAGGTTGTAGATTAGACCTGCTGTGATCTGTGACCGAACCCTTCCTGACCCCGTGGGGCAGTAGGACCAGTGCCGTGGGGTCCTAGCCCAAGTTTTCTCTGGGAGTTAAATAATAGCAGGGCAACTGGGTTTTTAAGTTTGCAGTCTTTGCGTTGGCATTTCTTCAGAGTAGCTTACACTTACATCCTGTGATCCTGAGGAAAGCAGAGGCATTCTGAAGAGAGAAAGCCACGGGGACGTGTGACCAAGGAAATGAAAATGGCCAGTGCTGTATATGGCTCATGACTGTGATCTCTTCAACTTGAAGAAAATCTAATTGATTTTTATTTTCATCCAGGTAGCGGAGATGAAAGCAGAACATGAAGCAGAAGGGAAAGTGGAGCCCGAGAAGACAGAGTAAGTTCTTGGTAGCTTTGGCTATTTCCAATGCTACGCAATTGCTGTGCTAAATAGAAATCTTGATTTCTGTTACTGTGAGAAACAGTTATTATGTAAGCCCTGCACACACTTCTTTTTACCCCAGCTATACAATAAACATACTCCAGTACTCATGTAAACTTTGTCATTGCACCAGAAGGGCAGGATTTCACAATCTGGCCAAACAAATGAATGGACACCCACACTCAGCAACTTCATATAATGGCAGTGGTGTTATCTGCTATAGTGAATGCATATACGCTGCAGTCTGGGCTGAGGTCTTTTTTGGTTTGTTTTTAGAGACCACAAGTTGGGGGTAGGGGGGAAGGGGAAAAGGGAGAGGGAAAGAATCTCAAGCAGACTCCCCACTGAGCTTGGAGCATGCCGCAAGGCTCCATTGCACGACCCTGAGATTATGACCTGAGCTGAAATCAGGAACTGGCTGCTGAACCGACTGAGCCACCTAGGCACTCCCGGGTGCTAAGGTCTTTTATACAGTATCTTACTTCATTCTGACCACACGCTTAGAAGAATAGATACTATTAGTAATTCCAGCAGTCTTTAAAAATCAAGGACAACTTTTCTGAAGGGGAAAAAAATGTGTTTATCCCCCTATCAGACGAGAACTACCAGCACATTGACAACGGACGCCCCCTGACAACCACAGGGTCTCAAAGCGGCGTTGCTCATTAAAGGCAGAGCTGACATCCAGCCACTATGGTGTGATACAAAATTGAAGGTCCCACCCTCGAGGAATAATGACAAGATTTCTTTTTTAATTTAGTTCCCCGCTCTGGGCCAGGCCTCCTGCTGCCCTTCCGAGCTGACGGGTCTCTCATTCCTGCAGCCTGGAAGACGGGGAGAAAGAGGACACAGCCAAGGAGGAAGAGCAGGCCGAGGCCCTGTGGGCGGATGTGACAAAGAAGAAGAAGCGACGGCGGGGCCAGAAAGTCGAGAAGCCTGAAGCCTTCATGGCTAATTTCTTCAAAGGGCTGGAAATCTATCAGACCAAGTTACTGGTAAGCGCTCCCGCCCTGCCCCACTCCTGGCTCAGACCTCAGACGACTGGCCGCATTCCGTTTCCCTGTTCGGGTCATTATGCCTCTTCCTCTTTCTAGTCACTCCGCCTTTCCTGTTCTCCATCTTTCTGGTCCTTGTGTGGGGGAGGAAGAGGAGAAGAGGGTAACCTGGGCAAAGCCAGGTGCTCCAGCCCCTCTACCCAGCCTGGGATGCCCTGTGCTGTCCACAGGGGGTGCACATACCTCTTTCTAACTGGTTCTTTATGTGTCGTGTGCAGACGTGGCTGATCGTAGTCCAAAGTTCAGAGTAGTTGGGCCATCTGGGATGCAAAGAGAATATGTTAGGTTCTCCTGTTACTCCTCAAGAGTTATTCCACATGCAGTCAGTTCTCAGCATAGCTCATGATGTCCTTTCTCTGACACATTGCCCAATGAGGGACAGTTGCTGATGGCCAGGATAACAGCAATGGGGAAAGCCCCCTCCACAGAGAACTTGAGAGCTTTCCCCAAGCAGCTACTATTCCAGTCTGCAAGGGCTGAATTTTCTGGGGAAGATGGCAGTGGGAATACTGACACTCGAGAGGGCAGAGGTAGAGGCTCTGTGACTTACTAAGGGACAAGGATTCTAGGCCACAGACTGGCGACACACACACACACACACACACAC
>LNAC01000041.1:1102459-1300051 GCA_002007465.1 Ailurus styani | reverse complement strand
CACACACACACACACACACACACACACACACACACACACACACACACACACACACCCGCCCCCCTTCACAGCAGCATTTGAATCCTTTGGGGTGGCATGTTTGCCATTTGGTTCCCTGAGGGGTAACCCAGCACAGGATTCCCTTGAGCATCATTCTCAGCAATTTTTTTTAATCAATGTCCCTGGTTCCTCCCCAAACACATCATAAGTCCAGGATTGTCTTAGGAGAGCAGTTACCAATGAGTAGGACTTGTCCTTTGTACATTTCTAACCAGAAAAGGTCTTCTGTTTGAGGGAAGGAAGTTCTCTTGCCCTTCAAAAACTCTTCTACTCCTGCCTGTCCTTTCCTTTTCAGCATTACCTGGCCAGGAATTTCTACAACCTGAGGTTCCTCGCTCTGTTCGTAGCCTTCGCGATCAACTTCATCCTACTTTTTTATAAGGTGATACCACGTTCAGGGCTTATTTGCCAAATAGACTATATTCTTTTTTTAAATCCTAGTAGAATGTATGCTCTTAATTAGAGCAAAAATGCTAATATCTAAGGGAATTTCTAAGACATTGGCTTTTAAAGGGATACGGTTTTTAGCAGCATGGAGAATGGAGACACAGCTTGCCTGGGAAGCTAGTTTGGGCACTATTTCCAGAGTTCATGCTTGTTCTAGTCATTACTTCCTAAACTCTCCAAAAGTGTGTCGGGTACTTCCTATATGCTGGACCCTACAATGGGCACTGTGATGTATCTTGAAATGAGTAATAAATATAGTTCTTTCCTTAAAGGACAAGGTAACAGAAAGCCATTATTGTTGGCCCATAGGTTAGAACCGTTATGAAGGAAGAATTAAGCGTAGTTGGTTTTTGGATATGAGGAAAGAGGGACTAATCAGGATAAATAAAGATTTTGAACATTGGTAAGTGGCTCTTGTAGACCATTGGCACATAATAAATGTTAGTGGAATGAATGAATGAGTGAATGAATGAATGAATGATAGGTCCTGAATTCTCGACATTTTCTTTAACTGGCTGTCCTAACTTTTGCCTCTCTCCCTTTCTATCTAAAACCACCAATCTAACTATCATAAAGCCTGCTTTTACCTCCATCAGCCTGCCCCTAGGTTGAACTAGTAATGACTTTCTGTTGTCTGGAGAGGAGAACTGGAAGTCTACATAGAGGTGTGCCAAAGCTTGGCTTTCCACTTCCTGAGGATGGTGGGACTGCACAGGCGTCTAGGCACAGAGAGCCAGCGGGCAGCAGAGCTGCAGGGGGGAGAGCCTCACAGGCGTAGATCCGGAGGTCCTCTGTGTCCGAATGGGCATTGGCATCATCAGTGTCACAGGTGTCTAAAAAGAATGGAAGATGTCGAGTGTGTTCATGTGCGTGCATGCACACGTGCATGCACAAGTGCGGGCACCTGTCTCAGCCTCCTCCGGCATTGCAGAAATTACCTCCCATGGCCTAGGGATCCTAGCATAGGTAGTACAGTGTTCCTAACTTTGAAATTTCTTGCTTTTATTTTTTCTTTTTTTGGAGAGGTCATCTTTGTCTTTTAAAAATTTTGTTCATAGTTATTAGAGATACTGGAGATTCCTAGGAAGAAGTTCCATAAAAGCTCATTCACTCAGCAGGTAATGCTGCGTCACTACTGTGCGCAGCAGGTGCTAGCAAGCTAACTGATGGGGGAGAGCGCAGTGGCAGAGGCCCTCTCTGATGTTGATTAGAGACTGTCTGTCTTGGGCCAGGTCACTGAAGAACCTTTAGAAGAAGAGACGGAGGACGTTGCAAACCTGTGGAACTCCTTTACTGATGAGGAAGAGGAAGAAGCGCTGGTGTTCTTTGTCCTGCAGGAGAGCACTGGGTACATGGCACCCACTTTGCGGGCCTTGGCCATTATCCACACCATCATCTCTTTAGTCTGTGTGGTGGGCTATTACTGCCTGAAGGTGAGTTGCTGGCCGCTCTGACTCTCTTCAGACTCCTTGGGGAGGACACACCATTTTGAAGCTGGCCAGGCCTTTGTTCTCCAGGACTTTGCTGGTGGACTGGGGTTCATGGAGGGGGTTCGAACTGCAGACTCTAGCCACACCCCAAGCCTTTTAAATCTGAATCTGCAACTCAGCATGCCCCCCGGGGGATCTGTATTCACACCAGTTTGAGAAGCCTTGCTCTGGGAGTCCCTTTTCAGGCACTTCCTGTTGACTGTCACAGGACTCAAAATCACCAGGCTAAGTCACACGTGGAGCTAGTAATGAGAGCTGCTTCTGATCTTTGAACTTAGGAATTTGTACAAAAATGCTTTCACCTTTCAAATGTATTAGGTTTCAACTACTCGAGATAGCAGAAGAAAACTTACTGATGAGTTACTCTTTCAGTTATCTAGTGCTCTGTAACAGATTGCCCCCAAAACTTAGTGGCTTAAAATGACAATCATTTTCATTCTGTGGCTTGAGTGGGCGCATCCGAGCAGTCCCTCTGCTCCGAGTGAAGACAGCCGTGTCAGCAACCATCTGTCAGCTCAGCTGGCCTGGCTGTCCATGACGGCCCGCTCTCATGCCTGGAACGCTGGCAAGGGAACAAACAGCTGGAAGGCTGGGCCTCTCACTCTCCCTGAAGACTCCGGGTGTCCCTGAGTCACAAGGGCAGCGCAGATTCGTTGCTGCAAAGGAGGCGAGGGGGAGCCACCCAAGGGCATGAATATCAGGAGACTTAGTTCACTGGAGCCATCTTCACAAACTACTACGATTATAGGAATCTTCATATACTCGTAGGAAGCCCTCTGTTCTGTCTTTGGTGTTCTAAGTCCAGTTCCGCTGCTACTAGACCACATCTTTTTTCTCATTACATTTTTTCTTCTTCTCTTGATTGGAAGCCTCCTTGGGCATACACTACGCCGTCTTCTCCCTGGGAAGAGCCCACAACATGTATTCCTATCCTTGCGGCCATCACTCCCCCCTTGAACTAGAGCACCCTGCGGGGAGTCTAGTTACCCCTGGGAGACCACGTGCCCTGACCCACACTAAGGATCCTTTGTAACGATGAAAGCGCAGCCTGGGTAGGACTCCCAGCTCTGCCACTAACCTCACTGTTCCTCTGATTCCTCATCTGTAAAAATGAGTGTTATAACACCAACTCCTAAAAGTTGCTGGGAGTGTTCAATGAATTGGTATGTGTAACGGGACTCAGAACCCCAAACATAGTAACCATGAGAGTGTGTTGGTCGTTCCTTAGTCCAGCATCTTGGGGCTCAGCTTGTTGGATTTGGTACAGATATACTGAGGACCTAGCGGAAAAAAACGTAAACACTACCTTGGGAATAAAGACGTGGAGGTCCTCCTTACAAGAGTATATAAACCCTGAGAAGATTGAAGGGGGAATGCTTCGAATCCCAGAGATGAGTATTGCTCTAATCCTTGGTGGTGGCATTTTATTATTATTATTATTATTATTATTATTATTATTATTATCATCATCATCATCATCATCATTATTCAGAATCCTTCCCGAATACAGCAGATGTTAGTCAGAGTGGCTTTACCTTTGCTTTCCCTCCCACATCATCCATTAGCGAGCAGCAATTATTGATTCCTCATAGTGTGCAAATGCCTTTCATTAGCCTTTGCCACCTTCCTGTCATTAGTCTTTTATCTTCTCGGTGGTGTGTTGTCATTTTAAAGAAAAAAAGGGCAAGACGTAACTCTTCACAAATGATTATCTAAATTTTGCCCTTTTCTTGGAAATAAATAGTGCGGGGCATATGGATATCATGAGCTTTAAGAAAGAGTTACTGGAAGAAACCGTTTGGCCTGGATATCCAGGCCTGAGCGATGTCGCCACGTAAGCGGTGGCTGTCTGCCGTTGAGCTTTCCTGGCTACTCACTTCCTGGGATTTCAGTCGTCTCCTCTGACCTCAATATCTCTGTCCCTTATTTGAAGTATGTGTGTCTGGGGATGGTTGGAGCAAGGAGAGTCCTTTCCCCTCCTTCTCTGTGTACCTTTTTGGTGGTAGGTCATCAGAGCCATGCCACCATCTCTAGGCTAAAATGACAGTGACAACTGGAAGAGAATGGGGAGCAATAGTCGGGAACCAGTAAGTGTGCTGCTCTCAGGAAGAAAAGTTCAATATTGAAGGACTGGGCAGGGCCCAGTGAATCCTCTCCTCCTAGCAAAGCATGTTTCATCGATGAAACATCAGTGCCATGAGATGAATATGACCATAGCCATTGAAGGGGGCTGGAATATTCCATGATATTTCTGTGGCTGACCAATCCACTCTAGAATAGTTCATTTTCTTGCTACATCTTGGTTCAACTCCAGTCTAGGAGTCCTAGGGGACCTAACTCATTTGGCCCAGGGACTGGTCTAAATAACTATGACCTTCTCCCCGGGATGGGTCAAGGAGTTTGGTTTGTATTACTCTCAGCTATTTAATCCAAGCCTTGAAGGGTGGCCCAAATGAAACAGCTTTTTGGAGAGGGAGGCATATTTGCCAAAGGAGTAAGAAGAGATTATTTGACTTTAGATCTATAACAAGGCACCCTAAGAATCCTACCGCAAAGAGATTCCTGCCTCAGGGGCACTTGGCTGGCTCCCCAGAGGAGCATGTGACTCTTGATCTCCCCATCATGAGTTCAAGCCCCTGGCTGGGCACAGAGATTACTAAAAAATATAAACTTAGAGAGAGAGAGAGAGAGAGAGAGAGAGAGAGAGATCACTTGCCTGAAGCTGGAAAGGCTAATTTGTGGGGAATGCTTCGGAGAGGGTGCTGTGATCAGAAAGCCTTCTCTGAATAACCAGTGTCTTCCTACTCTTAGGTCCCTCTGGTGGTATTCAAAAGGGAAAAAGAAATTGCCAGGAAGCTGGAGTTTGATGGCCTGTATGTGACTGAACAGCCATCTGAAGATGACATTAAGGGACAGTGGGACCGCCTGGTAATCAACACACCGTAAGTGTCTCCCTCCCTTCCACCCTGAAAAGGAAAAGGAGTCTGTACTGTAAATAGAATGGCATGTTCTTAACCAGCCCTGAAGACTGATTAATAGAAAGCTTTTTTTTTTTTTTGGTTTCTAGGACTTATTTTCTCTACTGCCTTCCT
Source organism: Ailurus styani (assembly GCA_002007465.1). Classification (NCBI taxonomy): domain Eukaryota; kingdom Metazoa; phylum Chordata; class Mammalia; order Carnivora; family Ailuridae; genus Ailurus; species Ailurus styani. Next base: position 1,294,962 of record LNAC01000041.1, on the reverse strand, counting down.
AGTAAAATAGCCTGTTGCCCCTCAAACACTTGCGTGTGTGTCTATGCATTTAATGGGGGACAGAGGATGTGAGCAAGCAGTGCTAAGCATGTTTAATTAGGACCAGATGGTCCAGGACAGTACGACTTAGTTTTCCATGTTCAATTCATACTGAACATTTCCCTGGCCCGGCGGTTCTGAGATCGTCTGCTCGGCTTCTCCAGAGCGCCCATACGGCACAGCAGTTCAAGGACAGCACCACCTCTGAAGTCTTCTCAGATGAGTGGTCTGGTTGGGAATAGAACTCCTGCCATTATCACTTGGTCGGCAGTTCCTTGGGCAGTTAAAATAGGGCCATTGGGGAGGGGTGGGGGGGCAGGGGTGCTACCACCTGTGGCACGAAGCCTGCTTCGTTGGCAGGCACGTGCATAATTAGTACCGTGGTGGAAAAGAGCACTGACCCTTCAGCCAGAGGTCAGCTCTGTCACTTAGTTGTCTGTGAAAGGGGCAAGGTACTGAAGCCTGCTGAGCCACAATTCCCTCTTCGTTAATCGAGGTGTGAGAACACCACCTCCTGAAGTCCAGGACGATCAATGAATATGTGCTACATGCTTGGTACAGTGCCTGGCACGTGGTAGGCATCCAGCTGTTCATCATTCCCTTTCTCTACCTGTTCAAAAAATGGCCATCACCATCACCAAAGTTAACGCCAGTGTGTTCACAACTGGGAGAATGAGATTTTCAAGATAAATTAATGTGCTGAGAGATACGGGGCTAGATACGTAAACAGAGGTGACTGTGTTGAAACTCTTAGCTGCACCAATTAAACCGTGCATGTCTGCAAACAACAACCCTGACCCCGGGGGAAGAAAATTGCTCCTGATCCAGAGATGGTCAGGCAAATAGAGGGAGATGGCTCTATAAAGGCACAACTGAGCTCTTTAAAGTAGTCTCTAGAACGGGAAGACGGTGGGAGGGCCGGGGGGGCGGTGAGCTTGTGGATCAAACACCTGTCCGCGCTGCAGGTCCTCACCAATCCCCTCAAATAAGGAAAACTACTAAGCCTGATTTCTGACGCTTTGTCATCACATCCCAGAAATTTTGGATGCTATTAAATAATGTGATTCTTTGGTCAGCTTCCTGCAATTTTCAGTAATGCTTATATATGGGACACAGGTGATATGGCCTGAAAGTCACAGGAAAAAGGCAGTTCAGTATCTAGAAATAGAACTATCTAAGGAGTTAGTGAGATGAGTACACTAAAACATTCCAACAAGGATATTTGCTGGTTTTTTATTTGAAGTGGCTTAAATGTCCATGAGTAGAGAAATGCATAAATAGCTCTTTTAGAATTTCTAGGTGATGAACCTTCTTTTCCCGCAATAAGAGCACCACAGTACGTGTGGTCCTTCCCAGTAACCTACTTTGTGCAGCTAACTACGTATCAACAAGAGCTCTCTTTTCTTTTTATATTGGCAAATACACATATTAAGAAAATATAAAACATATATTTTAAAGTATAGTAATAAACTACAAAGTTTTAAAAACGGAACCTTGCTCATAGCTTCCAAGTCCCAGACATTCTCCCTGATCAAGCTCCCCAACCCCCACTTAACTACTCTCCTGGCTTTAGTGATATTCATTCTTTTGCTTTAGCATATAGTTTACCACTTAGGTACGTGTCCCTAGAAGTGTTCTCTCACACTGACTATTTTTGAACTTTGTATAAATGTAATTATGCTGTATGAATTACATGGTCATACTTTTGTTCAACACTGCATCTGGGAACTCACCCGTGTTGATGTGTATGGCCATAGTTTGGTCATTCTCAAAACTGGAGCATTTTCCATTATATGAATATTTATCATATACATGTCCTGTATTTATCCGTTTTCCTGACAATGGATATCTCAACTGTTTCTACTTTCTGGCTCCTAGAAACAATGGGACAATGAACATTGTTATACAGTAAAAGGGTTTCTCTAAAGTAGAGACCAGGAAAGGAATTTGCTTAACAGTAGGAGATACAAATGTTTGTCTTGTTTTACATTCCAACCAGCACTCTATGAGAGTTCCTGCTCCTTTGCCTCTTTGCCACACTTGTTAAGATACTCAGATAAGGGCGCCTGGGTGGCTCAGTGGGTTAAAGCCGCTGCCTTCGGCTCAGGTCATGATCCCAGGGTCCTGGGATCGAGGCCCACATCGGGCTCTCTGCTCAGCAGGGAGCCTGCTTCCTCCTCTCTCCTCTCTCTCTGCCTACCTCTCTGCCTACTTGTAATCTCTCTCTCTGTGTCAAATGAATAAATAAAAAAAAAATCTTTAAAAAAAAAAAAAAGATACTCAGATAATTGTGCTAATTTGGTAGGTGTGTAATAGCATCTCGTTGAGCATCTTGTATTATTATTTTTGACCATTCATATATAGAAGTATTGTTTATTGATACATTTTCCTTTCTGGAGGTCCTGTTGTCTACCGTACACTTTCAGGATTATTATCTAGTAAAATTATGTTTTCTACTTTCAAGGAGCTTACATACCTAGTCAGGGGACAAGAATACTCAGACAAAGGTAAAATCATGCCTGTGAAATGGTTTTGCCTGGAACCTTCAATCAGTGACCCTGTGGCATCACTTGTGGAATTTTCCACTTAGGACAAAACGTGACCAAGGCTGAGTTGTATGTTATGGACCATCTGTATAAGGGATTTAAGAGAAAGGAGACTTTAGTTTGGACAGAGGAAGCCTGGATTTTTTTTTTTTTTTTTTTTTTGCCTTGCTTATTTTAGGTTCTAAATGTAATACATGAAAAAAATCAAGTAGAAAAATGTACAAAGAAGAAAATCAAAATAATCATTTCCATGCCTCCAGAGATAAAAATCTATTACCACTTTACTCTGCAATCTCAGCATTTGTTTTTGCTTTTAAGTGACATTTGGATGTTTGAAACAAATAAATTGCTTTAGCTTTCCCCCTCCCCCTGTTCCTGCAAAAAATTTTTTTTCAAAGATTGTCAGCCTATTGGGGGGGAGGTGATATTTGCTGAGGGTTATTCTTCTGAGACGTCCATGAATAGAGGGAGATCCTTACTTCCTTATCACCAGCATGGGTGGTCTTTATAGAATAGGAGACTACTGCGTTCAGAGTCAACAAGAAAGGACTCAAATTAAGGAAAACAGAACTAAGAATGCATGCACCAATGGCCAGAGGTTTCCTGGCTGCAATCTGGACTCATAAGGAATTCTCCCAGGGAAGATCAATCATTGTGGAATGGAGAAAAGTCTTTTTTTTTTTTTNAAAAGTTTTTTTTTTTTTTTTTTTTTTTTTTTTGAGAAAGAGCAAGCACTCATGGTAGGGAACAGCATATGGAGAGAGAGAGAATCACAAGCAGGCTCCCCGCTGAGCACAGAGCCCCACTTGGGCCCCGATCCCATGACCCTGAGATCATGACCTGATCCAAAATCAAGAGTCGGATGCTTACCCGACTTAGCCACCCAGGCGTCCCAGGAGAAAAATAGCTTAAATGTTTTTTGCCAACACATCTGAAAGTGACAGTTCCTCCTGGACTTTAACAATTACAAACTCTTTGCAGTGAAGCTAGTACAAGTTATTAGGCTGAAGAAAGACATTCCTCTGGGGAGTTAGGGATGGTATGGTAGAAGGAACCACCTCTGAAAGACAGAGGGATCTAATTCCTTGAGAAAAGCAGACCCCACAGGAGTTTTATGAAGATGCAGAACAGAGCGGAAGAGCACTCTGGTTAAGAAAAACTTCACGTACATGAACTAAAGGGATTCCCATACTGAAAACATCAAGTTAGGGACCTTGTCTACACTTTCCACCACTGTATCCCTATCACCTACCCCAGGTACCAACATAAAGTTAGGTACTCCGTGAATGAATCCAGAATGCATGGTTTTCCCTTCTAGTTATACTGGGATCAAGAGACATGGCCCTGCTTCTGTCTAGTCTGCCATCACAAATCCTGGCTCTTTACCATCTTTTTGAGGCAGAAAATGCAGAGTGGCTCTCCAGGTGTTTCAGAAGTCAACACAAAGAAGCAAAACCATAGATCAGTTAGATCTGTGGTGACTCTGAGCTTCAATCAGTCTGAATTCTTGAATGAGCAGAACAAAAACCAAGGAGATCCTAGATCCAGACACAGATCGCACAGCTTCTTGATGTGTTTGCCTTGATGTTAAGAACCTCCCCTTTTCATTTTCTTTTTCAGATCTTTTCCTAATAACTACTGGGACAAGTTTGTCAAGAGAAAGGTATGCCTTGTCAGTTGCTGGGGGCTGGTTTCCATGACCACCAAAGCAAAGGGAGTTTTGTTTTGTTTTTTTAAGTTCTACATATACAAACATGAATAAATTTGCTGTTGCTTTTATGATGATATCTTGAGCAGAGTAAGTCACAGAAGGTTTTTTTACATGAACATATGTAGGTTTTGGCTCCATTCCTATACTCCCTGCCCTAAACCGCTTAACACAATCACTACTTTCTGCATACTTGTTTTCTTCTCCCCTCCAAATAGATAGCAGCTTGAAAAGTAGTTTTCACTTGGTCTCTTTCATTTCTGTTTTCTCCCGGGGCTATTTTTTTCCTCTTCATTTTCCATTTGCATTTTGAGTCATGTCTTCATCAACCCCCTGAAAGGGAACCCAGAGAAACCCCCAGAGCACAGCGAAGCTCTTAAGACCTCGGGGCTGGAGCCTGGCCCGTGATGCGCAGCCCAGCCTCACCCTGTCCTCCTCTCTCTCCAGGTGATCAACAAGTACGGCGATCTCTACGGAGCAGAACGCATTGCCGAACTCCTGGGTTTGGACAAAAATGCCCTTGATTTCAGCCCAGTCGAAGAGAGCAAAGCAGAGGCGGCCTCTCTGGTGTCATGGTACAGAGCTTAGGAGTTCAAATCCCAGGACTGGCCCAAGGGGATCCTTTGTTTTTCCAGTTCTCCTCACTGTGCCAGAGGGAGGGACTGCAGCATGCCTGTGCGAGCTCAGGCTCTGGTCAGGCCTCGGTGTTTTCTTCTAGGTTCTGACATATTGGGAGAACACAGCCTCAAAAAACTTAAAGACCTATCAGCTTTTATGCTTGTTCGAGCTGAAAGAGAAAGACTAATTAAAATTTCAAGATGCGTGATTCAGCCATTCTCGGTCTCATGGGGAACATGACATACAACTTGATAAAGCTCAGAGCTGTGTTTAGATTATTAAACCCGAGAGAAAAAACTTAATTTTCCCCCTTATTAAACACTTAACCAAAGTCTGACATTTATAAGTTTTAAAATGTTTTTGTTCCCCTTCAGGCTGAGTTCCATCGACATGAAGTACCATATCTGGAAACTGGGAGTTGTTTTCACCGACAACGTGAGTATGGCACCCGGAAAAACAAGGTTCTGTGTCACGGGATGAGGGGTGTCTCGGGGTGCCCTAGGACCGCAAGCTAGGGGGTTGCCAAGAGGAGTCAGCACTCGCTTGTCAAAGATGGAGGGCCTTCCCGGCACTGGGGGAACAGTAGTGGTGGAAGGCGGCTGGGCTTTCACTTGGCAATTCTCAGGCAAGTCGCAGCACCTTAGCTCCTCAGTATCCAGGAAAAAAATGGTTTAATGGGCCCATCTTGGGTTATGAATGCTTGGAAGGTTGTTCAATCGCCTCTCGGTCCTTTTTCCACAGTCCTTTCTCTACCTGGCCTGGTATACAACCATGTCAGTCCTGGGCCACTACAACAACTTCTTCTTTGCTGCTCATCTGCTGGACATCGCAATGGGCTTCAAGACACTGAGGACTATTCTGTCATCTGTAACTCACAATGGCAAGCAGGTATTGGGGTTTATACTGTGCAGAACAGGGGAGGCCTAGATGTGGGTAGGGGGAAAGAAAGCCAACAGCAGGTGGTACACTGGTGTATGCTAGGAAGGTGTGTGTCATGGTGTGTGGTACACCCTTCCTGGCCAAACACGTGAACTGGTAGATTGTTACTGCAAAACTGCAGCCATCACTTAAGAGATCCAAGACCTTGATGTAGAAACTCTGAACATTTAGATCAGCCAGGAAGGAGGTCATGGACATATCAGAATCGCTCTGGAGACCTTTTCTGGTTTACTCTTCCCTCCATGAATCTGATATATTCCCTGGGGGTTGATAAGTAAGCTATGCAATTAGGAAGCTCCCCGGGTACTCTGATACATGCTTCTGATTAAGAAGCAATCACTTAGACATATACACACACACGTCTGTACCTGTACCCGTCTATATAGACATGGCTCTGTCCAGCCTCATCAATATGCAGTCTGTTTTCTACAGTGTTGTCAGGGGCAATCCCCTGATTAAAATCCTCTAATGGCTCTTTTTGTCAACAAATTCAAACTCCTTAGCATTTCATTCCTCATTAAATGCAACTTCGTAAATGAGACATGAGTTCCCTATCATCTGTAAACCCTTGTGTAGGAGAGGGAGAAAATAAAGTTAATATGGGCCCGGCTTTGTACAGCCATTATGGAGAACCGTATGGAGATTCCTCTAAAAATTAAAACTAGGACTGCCACATAATCTAGCAGTCCCACTTATAGGTATATGTCCAAAGCCAGTGAGATCACTGTATCAAAGAGATACCTGCATTCCCATGTTCACTGAAGCATTATTCATAATAGTTAAGATATGGAAAAAAACCTCAGTGTCCATCAGTGGATGAATGGATAAAGAAAATGTGATATGTACATACAATGGAATATTAATTAGCCCTAAAAAAATGGAAATCCTGGCATTCACAACAACACAGATGGACCTTGAGACCATTAATGTTGAGGGAGATAAGCTAGACAGAGAAATACATATACTATATGATCTCACTTATATGTGGAATCTAGAGAAATTGAACTCCTAGAACCAAGGAGTAGAATGATGGTTGCCAGGGAATGGGGGAAAGGGGGCATACTGGTCAGGGAGTACAAACTTTCAGTTACAAGATGAATAAATTCTGGGGATCTAATGTAAAGCAGGGTACCTGTAGTTAAAAATACTGTTTCGTTTACTTGAAATTTGCTAAGAGAGTAGATCTGAAGTGTCGTCACAGCAGCCCCCCCACACACAAAGTATAACTGTGGGAGGTGACAGATGTTAATTACCTCGACTGTGGCATCATTTTACAATGTATACATATATTAAATCATCACCTTGTAGACCTTAAAAAAAATAGGGATTCCAACCAAAAAAAAAGTCCAAATTGACCTTTAATTGGTCTAAAATGAAAGGTGTTAGATCTATAAATACAGAGAACCAACGGTTGCGCGAGGGAAAGGCATTGATGGGTTGGGCAGATTGGGTGAAGGAGTGGGCGGCACAGGCTTCCAGTGAGGGGACGAAGAAACTGTGGTAGTGGAGGTAGGCCACGGTGCTGCAGTAGCGGTGTGTGGTGACAGACAGGAGCTGCACTTCTTCTGAGCCCGGCGTAGCATACAGACACGCTGAATCACCATGCTGTACGCCTGGAACTAACGTAATATGGCCCACTACACTCGAATTTCTAAGAGCTAAAAGGTGCTAGATCATCAGGCATTCGGGTGGCTTATTTCCTCTAGGTTTCTGGTAGTAGCAACAGTCATCGTTTCTTGTTTTGGTTGATGATGAACAGAGAAGAGCTGGAAATACAGATTTGCTGCCACACACAAGCCGCTCAAGTCTGGGGAGGTAGTAACAGAACCCGTGATCTAGATGTTTGCCTAGAGTGTTAAATCCTTCCCAGGTTCCTGGGAGAAAGGCCCTTGTGTGTCTGGGGAACTTCGATCCTATAAAGGCAGTGTTTCCCAAAGTGTGATCTATGGAACACCAGTTCTACAATACATTCTTTTAGAATTATTTCCTTCCCCTTTACTCAGATAGTGAAACCTCAGTTTTTACTGATTTGGCTTAATGGCGGTACACAAAACTGTACCTTAAATGGAAAGCTTAAACAATGAGTTTCTTATATGGGCTTGCTAAATAAACTCTGGCAAGATTGTAAAAAACAAACAGACAGGGTGCCTGGGTGGCTCAGTGGGTTAAAGCCTCTGCCTTCGGCTCAGGTCATGATCTCAGAGTCCTGGGATCGAGGCCCGCATCGGGCTCTCTGCTCAGCGGGGAGCCTACTTCCCCCTCCCTCTCTGCCTACTTGTGATCTGATCTCTCTCTGTCAAATAATAAAATCTTAACAAAAAACTGTGCCCAGTTTGTGCCATGGGCCAGGTACTGTGACAGGCTCACACCTACCTTGTAAGGTAGATAAGAGAACTGAAGCTCAGAAATGTCTCACCCAAGACCACACAGCTGCTAAGTGGCAGAACTGCCCCATTTCTTCCTCCATGCAAAGTCCAGGTTCTTTCTGTTTCTAAAACTAACCACATTCTGTGAGGTCCACTGTCTGAGGTTTGGTAAGTTATTCGTCATTGAAAGAAGCCTTTGAATGTTTTTCTTGTATTTATCCCAGTACTCATGCCTAGCCCTTTTGTGTAGCAACTTGAAACTTGTGAGCAAAGATCTTATCTCCATAATGACTGTGATGTCCATCTCTCCTGCTCAGCTGCAGTCCCTCATATGGGCCTGATGAGCAGATCCTGCATCATCCTATTTAGGGTACTTCCTCCAGCCAAGAAACAAGCATGCCCTAATGACCCTTGCAAAGGTTCTAGGCAGATTTCTTGATTATGAAAAATGTCACTTTGCTGAACCATCATAAATCTTATGGCAGCTTCAAAGCTGTGACAATTATCCACTCGTGGTTATTTATGAAAACATGTAATGCAGGGACACCCACCAGTCCAAAGAAACTTTGGTTTCTTTAGAAGCAACATTAGAGTAGAAGCCATATTGAGAAGCCTCCACTCACTGCGATCTCTGCAAAAACGCAAGGGCACCCTCCCCCTAGCACTGTCACTGCTCAGTCCTTCAGTCCCTCCTTACCTGGCTTAGGCCCAGCCCCACACCACTGGTATGTGCCTGCTAGCGATGCCAGCACAGAGTACCAGGTTCGTGGCTTAAACAACAGATGTTCATTTCCTCTCCGTTCTGGAGGCTGGGAGTCTAAGATCGGGGTGGGGGGAGACTTGGTTTCCTTCGGAGGCCTCCTAGATTTAGACCTGGCCCCCCTCTTGCTTTTTCACGTGATCTTCCCTCTGTGCCTGCAGCTCCTGGTGTCTTTGTGTCCTAATCTCCTCTTGGAAGAACTCCAGGTTGACTGGAGCAGGGCCCATTCTAAATCCATCACTCCAGTGTACCTCTTTAAAGTCCCCATCTCCAAATTCAGTCACATTCTGAGATGCTGGAGCACATGAATTTGGGGGGAGACAGAATTTAGTCCACAACCCCCACCACCATTACAGTCTTCTGCCCATAGCCCGTTTTGTCCACCTGCAGTAGGACAGCCTTCGCTGCCACTCCCTCCTCAGTCCCCTTTCCACCTCACCTTTCTTGTTGCCTTTGGAGTCTCCTGAGAAGCTCCGAGGGTGGAGAAGACCCACCTCCCTTCTCCTGTCTCCCTCCCACCCCCCAGCTGGTTCTGACTGTCGGTCTCCTGGCCGTGGTGGTTTACCTCTACACCGTGGTGGCCTTCAACTTCTTCCGCAAGTTCTACAACAAGAGTGAAGACGACGATGAGCCCGATATGAAGTGTGACGACATGATGACGGTGAGAGCCCACCGCCAACAGATTAGAGTGAAATACAGGTCTCCTCCCAAAGGGGGACGTGTCCCTGACAGAGGGAAGGAGCCGGGTTGCAGGTGCACTGGTCTAAGCCCAGGTGGAAAGAGCACACTGCAGGGGTGGGGGAGGGGGGTGTTCTCGCCCATCTGCTTGTGTTAAAGATGCCAGTTACCTGTATCTGAATGTGAATGGACCTGCAGCTAAATTTCTTGGAAGTCCAACTTTGGTTCTTTGAGATCTGAGGGGGATCTATTCCCAGGAACCTGGTGCTCAGTTTATTCCAACAGGTCTGACGGGGCTCTTTCAGAAAAACCTCTACATCTGAAAAAAAACATCAGAGCAGCAGGTTGGGTGGGAGGGGAAGAGGTGTTGCTATCCGGCCAGCCCCTCGCTCGTGGGCAAGAAGGGCACAGCTCCAGGTAAGCTGGCAGAGGGAGAGGACCAGTGTGACCAGCACGCATCTCCATGCTGCCCCTGGCTTTCCACGGTCACTGCCTTTCCCTTTGCACCTCACTCCTCCGAGTGCGATGGCCAGAGGGCAGCGCCCTGCTCTGGGAGCCAGTGCCCTGATGCCTGCACTGGCTCACACAGGCAGCCCCCGAGGAGAAAAGTCTTCTGGCAGACACAGCAGGAATCCCTGCCCTGCCGGGTGCACCGAGGATGCAGAAGTAGAGGAGGCCTTTCCCGGAGGTGGCACTTTAATGAAGGCAAACTACTGTCTGGCGAACGCGTGTTCATCAGGGCCCAGAGCTGGTTTAACTTCTACCTGCCCTACCTGAATTCTCTCATAGGTGTCCAACAGTTCAGTTTTTGTTGTGGTTGTTCTTTAATGAGCAAAGATACCTTTTGAAGACTAAATGTAACAAGTCTTGCCACCTTCCGAGACCCCACGCTGACCGGCGGGCATAGAGGACAGCAGCTAGCAGCGCGCAGACCAACATCACCGAGGAGCACCCTCCCCCGCCTCTGCGCCGTCATGCTGGGACCCACTTGTGTGAAAGAGCTAATACCCATCCAGCTCAAAACTCTGTGATTTTGACCTGAATGGCCACTATTTTTCTTCTCTAGTGTTACCTGTTCCACATGTATGTGGGAGTGAGAGCTGGAGGTGGCATTGGCGACGAAATCGAAGACCCTGCTGGTGACCCTTATGAGATGTACCGCATTGTCTTTGACATTACCTTCTTCTTCTTCGTCATTGTCATCTTGCTGGCCATCATTCAAGGTATGGTAACCAGTTATGGTAAGTATGAGAGGGGCTTACACCTAGTTCTTTATCTTCCTGTATCTCTGATGTTACATGGAGAGGTTTATACATTCATTTACTAGTTAATTCAACAAAAATTTATTGAGCATCTACGATGCACACACATGACTAGACATAAAGCCAGAGATATACCTAGACACTGACACAAGAAATCTGAGAATCGGAATGGAGGACTACCCCTCACCTCTTTTCATCCCCCACTCTGAACTGGTTATCTCCTTCTCACTTCCTAGAGATCTCCTGGGGCTGGTCTTGTCCCACAGCCTGTCCTCCCAGGCAATGTGGTGGTGAAGGAGCAGAGAGAGGCGCCATGACAGAATGATGTTTTTTCTTCTCCTGGGGTGGAGGGGGTAGGGCGCTGATGTTTTGGTCAATAGCTTGTCAGGAATTCAAGAAAGATGGTGATGAATTTAGTTTGAGTCACGCCAAGTTGAGGTACCTATAAACATGCGGATGTTGAAGGGTAAGAAGCAGTTAACTGTAATAGGTCTTTCAAGAGACAAGTCAGGAAGGGAGTAGGAGAGAAAAAATAAATATGAGTAAACATAAAACAAATATAAATGCAACAATACAAATGGGATCCATCAGTGCTGGGGATGGTACTCAAAAATCTGAGTGTAGAGACTTTCCAGAAGGAGAAACAAAGAAACTAAAGGGGAATCTTGATCTACGTCAACGCCTAAGGAGCCGGAGCAGAGCAAGAGTCGACAAGGAAGACTGAAAACAGAGTGGCCAAGCACCACCGTAGAACGGTGAGGGACTGCAGGGAGCCAAGTGGGTCAAGGAGTAAGCAGCTAGCATTGTGCACTGCAGAAAGGTGGAATAAGACAAAGGATGAGAAATGGGGAGCCAGGATGCACCATTTGAAAACGCAATGATTTCTTTCTGATTTTGCTTTACTAGATTAGCTGGATGATTCTTTTTTTTAATAGAACAATGTAGCCTCTACCATTGAACCTCTGCCCTGAGCCCCCAAACAGATTACTTTAAACCCTTTATCTGTCTTTGTATTTAAAATACCAGGTCTTATTATTGATGCTTTTGGAGAGCTAAGAGACCAGCAGGAACAAGTGCGAGAAGACATGGAGGTAATGTTTGACTAGTTCCAACTCTATTTCTGGGTCTTACGGCAAGTGGGTTTTTTTTAAAAACAATCAGGTCTACTATTTCCTGGGGCCAGTCTTAGGCAAAGGACTGACAATGTTTGCTTGCTGTGCCTGTCTGCCAGCTCCTGACGGGGCTTCTGCCTCACCCTCCCTGCTCTGTGCTGTCCCCGCCCCGCTGCCTCCACCACCCTCTGCTAGTTAGGAGCTGAAGAGGACTAATAGCCAAAAGCATTAGAGAGAGAAATATTGTTCATGGTCTCTCCGTTCAGTCAGATCACCAGCCCTTTCTCTCCTGCCCGTAATGTCACATGTACTAACGCCTTTACTCCTTCTCTTATTCATCTTAGACAAAATGTTTCATCTGTGGGATTGGCAACGACTATTTTGACACGACTCCTCATGGCTTTGAAACACATACCTTACAAGAGCACAACCTAGCCAACTATTTGTGAGTATCCGTGGTCAACAGAGGTGACAGTGGCTGGGGAAGGAGCAATGGAGTAAAACAGTTATGTCATACGGTTCCCCCCTGTGCATGCCATTTCTGCCTATTTCTCCGAACAAATAGAGGTCATTAAGAAAAAACTTCAGGGAGTCCTGAGGAGCTTGCCTCTTTGTCCCTATTCTCTGCCTTTCGGGTTTTGACAGATGTGTGCTGGGGCTTTCCCTGCGCCGAGACCCCATGCCTTCTCCATGCCCCATACCTACAACAATTTCTCTTTCTCTACGGGATTTTTCCTCTCACAGTGTNCTCACAGTGGTTTTTTTGTTTTGTTTTGTTTTTTAATCCTAAACACAGACCAAAGCCTGCCCTCCTGTAGCTCTTGCCCTACTTCTTTCTTTCCTTCCAGTAAAAAACTTAAAGGGTCTGTGCTTATCATCTTCGACTGTTCTCTTCCCATTCTCCTTTGAACCCATCCCAGTCAGGCCTTCCTCCCCACCAAGGCCCCCCGCTCCTCTCGAGGTGGTCCGTGAGCTGCAGGTTGCTGGGTCCTATGGTCACTTTGCAGGCCTCACCCTGCCTGTCCTCTCCTGGGAACACACAAGCTCTAGGAGAGCAGGACAGTTGTGGACGTGTGTGTTTCACATTGCTCTATCCTAGCACTTGGCACCCAGCAGGTGCTCATAAGTATTTCGCTTGTTCTGAGGTCAGGCTGTCAGTCAGGAACAAGTTATTCAAAGCCCATTATATACCCTAAGAAGCTTATAACGTAAGGTAATCTATATTCTCCATAAGTGATCACTTTTAAGAAAAGGGAAAAAGCTTCTCCCTGGCCTATGTCTTCCCTTCTGAGTCTACATTTTATTGTTTAGGAAAAACTAATCTTTAGCATGGGACAGGCCTAGCCTTTGGGAAAGTTATGACTGTCAAAAAGAAGTAGCAAAGACCTATCTTTTTCGCTAGAATACCTTATATGCTAGAAGACAAAAACAAAAAGAACTTTAATATACCCTTCTTCAAGTCATGAGTATTCATCATTGTTAGACTTATCTTAATGGAGGCTATCAGAATGGATATTCTTCTATACCCTTTGTCAGGACCCATGAGTAGAGAAATGTGAAGGGATGTTGTGATGCTGTCCCCCTTCGACATCTTCCCTTGGCACTATGTGTTATAATATCTCCCTTCTGGCTCTGGGCACTGCTAGCAGCACACTGGAGGAGAGAGAACCCATCTTGTTCATATTTGACACTTCCCCTAAAAATGGTGCTTTGTCAAATAAATGTGCCGGGAAATAAGATCTTCCATGCCCGAGTCTCAAACATGATAAAGCTATTGGCCATGCCGGTTTCTTAGTCTGATAAAGGAAAAGGGAGGAAGGAACTAAATCTATTTATTGCCACTAAAGCCATAGACCTAAGGAGACCCTGAGAGAATTTGAAATCTGGGGCTCAGGCTCTCCCCATCCCGTCTCACAGTCCTATCTTTGAGGGCACAAGACTGGCTCCTTTGGAAGCAGTCTCTGAGATCATGCAGTGTGACCGGTAAGATCAGCCCCAGCCTCCATGGATACTTGGGTATACCAGATGAACAGACTCAAACCCTAGACCCATCATGATTAGAACAAGTGAAACTGCACTGGGGTTTCTCAGATGTCCATGACACAAAACTCTCTTTCTGGAAGAGAACAACTTAATAAGGTTACATGCTTTCCACCTTTTCCGTGACCTATCCTTGAGACACACATGATTACATTTCTACGTTCATCCATTAAAAATCATATGGTAAGGGTTTTTTTTTTTTTTTTTTTAGAGAGAGCACACGGGAGGCAGGGCAGAGGGAGTGGGGGACAGTGTTAAACTGGCTCCGTGCCCAGTGCGGAGCCCCACACAAGGCTCGAACCCAGGTCCCTGAGATCATGACTTGAGCCCAAACCAAGTCAGACATTCAACAGCCTGAGCCACCCAGGTGCCCCCATTTAGGATTTTTTTTTTAAAGGTAGCCAAAATGCTTCCTCACAAAAAGACTAACCAAAGTAATAATGTCTTTTTCTCACTTATACCTTTTTCCTCTTATTCCAGGTTCTTCCTGATGTACCTGATTAATAAAGATGAAACAGAACACACGGGTCAGGTGAGAAAATGTCTTAAGAATCATACCCCTTTTAGAAGTCTTGAGACTCAACAGAACATAGGATGTCTGAGGTAGCCAGATGACTTCATTAGTTTCCGGTGTACATTCTTCCTCTGCATAATTCCACCATCTCTCTGTGACCTACGAAGCCAATATCCTCAGGCAACTCCAGTCTCTTCCTAAAGACTTTGATTATCCTTCCTAGCTAACAGTGACATATTCTAAACCCTTGTGGTTACTGCTTCAGAGTAGAAGAGCTGGAGGTGGGGAGAACGTTACAGGGGAAAAGACAAGGAGGAGCTGAGTAGGTGGCTCTAACAAAGAGAGTGAAATGGTGTGAGAGACAGCCCGAGAAAGATAACCACCTCATGTGTGGGTGACACAGGCGATGTGGACGTGTGGGTAGTATGAGTGAAAGTATGTGTCAAAAGGGATTCTGTGACTAAGTATGAGAAACAAATGCAAAGATAAGAGAACAAAGGGAAGAAAAGGTAGGTTATCTGATACTCAAATATCAGATTTGTAGGAAGACTTCACAGCTCAGACACTTGAGAGGCAACTGGTTCTAGATCTCCCTTCAGTGCTCCAGGCATCTGCCCCCGCTAGCACTCACTATCCCTTCATTGTGCGTTCTTCTGCCTTCTACCAATTACAAATGGCATAGAATCCGCCTCTTGCTACATCTTTAAGCATTTTTACTTGCAATTATTGCATTGTGTTCAGTGTTTTGAGTTTGTGGGGGGAGGGAAATGGAGTGGGGGTGGGGAATGACTTTTTGCTCCTGAGCTAGCGTGGGCTGGGAACAGAGCAAGGAAGAAGGTGCTAGGTTGGGCCC
The DNA here is from genome assembly GCA_002007465.1 of Ailurus styani. NCBI lineage: Eukaryota > Metazoa > Chordata > Mammalia > Carnivora > Ailuridae > Ailurus > Ailurus styani. The sequence goes on along the minus strand of LNAC01000041.1, from coordinate 1,279,527 downwards.
CGTCACCATTCTCCAGGGGAGACCTACTGAGTAACCACCACCTGGATTTTAGCTTATTGTGGTTTAAAAAGAAGTACCTTTCATTCGCATTATTTCAGGAATCTTACGTCTGGAAGATGTACCAAGAAAGGTGTTGGGATTTCTTCCCGGCTGGTGACTGCTTTCGGAAACAGTATGAAGATCAGCTTGGGTAAATCAGGATGAAAGAAAGTCCACCATTCTAGATGGTCTACTTCCAGTGAAATAAATCCTTTTTACAGTCCTGCAAAATATTTGAAATGTGACATATTCTAAATGCCTCCCTTAGGAGAAAGTGTTTGTTACAAATATGTGATATTTTGGAATTGATTTGGCTTTTTGTGCCTAATGGACATAGCCCTGGGGGAGACAACCTATCAAAATGTTAAAAGATGGCAAAGAATCAAGGAAACTGTAGTTGAGAATACCTTCAAGCTTTTCAGTTGTAATGGAACTAAGTTGTTGCAATGGTGTCATTGAGGAAAGGACTAGAAGTATGAAGTCTTCAACGCACAATACCTGAAATTTTACACACTTGAATGTCACATGACAGTATCCACTAGTGACTCATGGTCTGAACTACATAAAAAAAACATTTTAACTGCAAATTTCTCCCATGGTACTTGCTAGTGAATGTATTCAGAATCAGCTTGAAAAGCTTTACGCAGTTAAAGAAATAGAAAAAAAAAAAACCAACACTTTGTCGACACTGAAATATCGATTAAGTGCCTTAAAAATCTCTTTAGATATAGCTATGCAAATTTTTTATGTTTATGTTCCAGATGGACAGTTCCATTAATGAATTGTGTTGATCTTCTGTCTTTATGAAACTGCACTTGAAGGTTATTCCTATCTTTTTTTTTTCCAGTAACAGCTTGTCAACTGCTGTTATTAGAAGTACTGTACTGAAAATTCAGAAAAATGTCATTCTTATGCCAAACTGAGTACTGCTTTCTGGTTCCCTTGTAAGTAGTGGAGCTGCTGTGTTTAGGTGAATGTCCATACGTCAGAGGAAGTGCCCACTGCAATAAAGTATCACACACCAACCCATGGTGTCAGCCTCTGGTGATGTACCTCTTCAGGACGGTTCTACGGATCCTGCGATTACTGGAAAATGGGGCACAGGACAAAGGTCCTAAACCCACCCCCACCCCCCAAGAAAGAAAGGAATGCCATAGAGTAGCGTTCATTTATTTTGGCCAAATGCATGCCTTGTTGCTATTCTATCAGCAGCACCTGCTCCTCTGTAAACACTGAAAAGAAGGGGCTGGAAACAAGAGCCGTAATATCCCCTGCCCTCAAGGACTCTATGAGCTTGCTAAGCCAGAGAACAAATGCAGCGAGCCCCTTAGCTGGATAGTCTGGGGTACCGTGGAACATAGAGGTAGGCATTTCCTGCAGCAAGCGTGGTGCCACACACTGGCTCAGGGCATGCTCAGCAAGCAGCTGTTCTGGAAGGACAGCTGGGGACCTGCCCTTCCTGACAAGGCAACCAAAATTTGCGTCAGGCACTTTTTTTTTTTTTCATTTTCTTTTCTCTTTTTTTTTCTTTTCCTTTTAGGTTAGGAAATCATGCTGTCCAACCAATCTTCAAGCTCTTCCTCAGTAACAGTTTTTGATGTATTTGGTTGCTTGGATTCCACGTTCTTATCTCCCATCACAGATAGCTCTGCAGGACCTGGGGGAATAAAAGCAGTGTCAGCAACTTCACGTTAGTCCCAAAACTGAGGGTTAAGGCTTCCTTGGGGTTTGTTCTGTGATGGGATTCAGCTCTGATTACCACTGTGCTTACAGTAAGGGGAAACATGCTATTAGGGCTCCTACTCCTCAGGAAGATACAGTAATAGATAAACTAATAAGTGAGGCAGAGATTTGCTCCTCTATTGATTCTGAAGTTGAACGTCCCAGTTCACTAAGTTTTCTAAAAAGACCAACAGCTCAGTTTTTACTATGGTAGCACTCCTGGAAAGTCTTCACTGGTTCTCAAAGGCAGTGTGTGGATGGGGCAGTCCCCCTCAACCAGCTGGGCCATGGTCTCACGGAGCACGCGCAAAGGACCAAGTGCTCTTTTGTACAAAAATAAATAAGATGGCAATGGCAAGCCAGAAGTCTGGAGAGCTGGTTAACGGTCCTGCTCAGACAGTCGATTAAAAGGTCTGCTGCAGTGATGAGGATCTGAATGCCTTTCTCTAGCACCAGGTCCATCTGCTGCCCCGAGTCTAATGTTGCAATCGGGCAGGGAGCACCCTGCCAGCCTGTGTATCGAGTGTGAGCGGTGCTGTCAGAAAGGTCAGCTCAGGGGGAAGTGGCGATGTGAGCACAGAAATAGATGTCAGCAGACAACACCAGATCGATGGCAGACGCTGTTGGAGAGGGGTAGGGACGTGATGCCCATGGGGCTCGTGGCACAAAAAGTGAGAAGATGGATAGGGATTAAAATGAAAGCCATACCTTGTTCTTCTTGGGCCACCTCCCCATCGTTCTCAGACTCTCGTTTCTGAGAGGTCTCGTCTGGTGCGATGTTCTCTCCCTCTCTTACAGGTGCATCTAAACTAAGCAGCAGATCTAATTCTTCTTCCAAGTGGTCTGCTGTGGCCTTCAAGGGGGCGGTGGGTCTCTGCGGACCCGTGGAGGGGGCCAGGCTGGGACCATCTTTACCCACGTACATGGGGCAGCCAGCAGCGGCAGATTTCAGCTCAGAGATGGAGCCCTTTCCTCCGGGCCCCAAGGGCCCTTTTAAGTGCATCCCCAGTCCCTTGCCGTCATCATTTCTCTTTGGTTTCATTTGAGGAAGCTCTAAAGGAAGGGTGGTCTGAAAGAGAAGCATCATAATGCAGGTAAAAATCCGAGTCCTGCCCTATTTGCTTACACAGAAACAAAAACGAAGGAAGCCAAACTTGGTGGAAGAGGAAATTGAGTTCAGACAGGAAGGTCACAAGCGTCCCCCAGTTCAGGCCCTAACCCCGAACCCTTCCTTATTGAGCTAGGGTAAACGGGGAGACCTCACTGAAACACCACAGGGCTGTGCCTCCTGTGCGACCTCACACCTCCCTGTGCGACCGCAGAGTTGACACCACAAGGGTGTGTCTTTCTGTAACTGCCTCAAGAACTGGCAGTACCCCAGGTCTATCTGAATGTACGTATGTGTACATCTAGGAGGAGATAAACGTCTGTAAAAGGCACCCAGAAGTAATAAGCAAATCAGATCTGTTCACTGTACTTCAATGCACTAATAATAAAAGGGACAGATTCAAGAATGACTCTTAGTAACATTTGAGTAAAAAATGTCAGACACAAGCAAAAACATACTATTTGATTACATTTGTAAAAAGTCCAAAAACAGGCAAAATTAATCTTTACTATTAGAAGTTGCGATAGTGGTTTTAGGAAAGTAGTGACTCGAGGGAGGGGGAGTTGAGAATAACTGCTCGACATCATGGGGGAAAGGAGAAGGTTTAAAACTAGCAAGGTTTTCAAAGTTACTGAAATTAATTTATGCTTTTATTCTCAAGCTCGCCACCGACACAGCATCCTCACTTCCCAATGCTCATGGCACTTCCTTTTCTCCTTGAGCTCCCATCACCTTCCTCATGCCATACTGGGCTAACCCTGCCCCATTCTGCGGGGAATGCGCCCAGCCGCACGTGTCAGGACTTGGAACGTCTGTGGCCACGCAGCAGGGACCACAGCACTCTCCCAGTCACTAAGAAAACCCCAAACATTCCTGGAGCTCCCTGGTGACTCCGTCAGAGGCAAATGCCATCCTCTCTACTTCCCTGCCCTGCCCTTAACCGTCCCCCAGCCCTGAATTCTGCTTGTTGCCCTAAACCGGGGGCCAGGAAGGGCCACAGAAACAAAAACTCAGTGGGTAACCAATTCGCACGGCTGCTCAAGTGTAGCGACACATTCAGCTGCAGAACAAAGCTGACCAGTTCAGTTGCTGGAATTCTCTTTACAATTACTACTACTGCTCAGGGTTTCACTTTTTTAAAAATGCAGTCAAGCCACAACTACACGAGGTGCAACTACAAGGTGCCTATCGTATGATCTGTTGGGCCTCCCCCATCTGTTCATTCATCAGTTGCTGTCTTACACTGGTGTCTCCTACGTTTATGTTTCTAGCCCTTCCTTCTCAACTATAGATGTCTATATCCAACTCCTATTTCCACTGTGATACCTCAGAGGCACAGACCCATCACATCCAAACTTCTCCTTTCCTGATACTACCCCCCATTGTTGAGTGGCACAAGTTGCAAGGCCGAGAACAATTCTTTCCTTGTTTGCTCTCCATTTCCAGTATTTTCTAAGCCTGCTAATTTTACTTTTGAAGTACGTCTTGGTCAAGTCCAATTCTCTGCCATGTCCACCCTCGTCGCCCCAGTCCCCCCTATACCGTTTCCCTGGCCCGCAGCAGCAGCCTCTTGGTTTGCTCGTCCTGACCCACTCGCCAGCAAGACAGTCCACACGCCTGTGCACATTTGCCAACACACACAGTCCCCTCCATTCTGCAGCCAGAATGGTCCTGGGTATCAGCAGCAGCAGCAGTGTTAAGGCAGAGCTGATTGGGTCACTCTGAATTCTCACTCACGTGTTTTTATACTCTGGATCTCGGCTCATCCAACACTCCCCCAGGAAGGCCATTCCTAATCACACCAAATAGGTCAGGTTCATCATTATAGATTCTCATACCACCGTACACTCCTGCATGGGACTTACCACAATTGGATAACTTGATCAATACTCTTATTTCCCAATAGATAAAGCTCCTTGAGATCAAGAACCATGTCTGTCTGATCACCACTGTCTGCTTGGTGCTAACACAGAGCCTGACACATCAATTTTTGAGCAAAGAACCAGGCAGACTTTATACTTTTCATTTCATTCAATTCCATTACATTTGATCCTTCAAAATGTTTCACATGTAAAATGTAAAAAAGAAAGAAAGAAAAAGACTAAAAATTATTTCATTCCCCCTTAAAACTTTGAAAATGCTACCCTGACACAAGTGCCTCAGCTTTGGGGAAGGAAAAGCTGGTTGTGAGCCATCCTGCACAGTGACATTTTTGACTCTTTTTCTTCATCTGCTCTAACCCACACCAGCGGACAGATGCTGTCAGGGTTTTTACCTGGACCAATTCGGCAGCAACATTGAGTCGGAGTGAGAGAGGCAGCTCTTGAAGGGCTCGAACCAGTGACTCACAGTCCACATAAAATGCTGAATTCTATTAACAAAAAATTATATGCATATCAGGTGATGAGTACAAATGACCTTTCAGAGATAAAAGAGCAGAAGATGACAAGTAAATAAGCCATCCACCGATGTTACTTTTAGTGGAGAGTAAGTCCTATCAGAGATCACACTTGATATGGTTGCTATTTCTATCATCGCTGCGTTAAGACGAGCAAAACCAAAGCCATGTTCTGGAGCCACAGTTCACACTGTGAGAGCAGGAACAGGGCAGCGATAACCCCTCCACATCAAGACTACAGAGTAACCTGGAAACTACAGGTGCTTCTGGCATTACTGGCAAATTCAAAGAAAAATAAGCATTTATGGGGATTGAAGCGGACCCCTCCCTCCAATTCAGAGGGCTGGCCTTCAGGAGAGGAGAAAAGGGCCGTCTAAGCAGTCAGACAGGGCTGATCGGCACAGCCAAAGGAGCCCGTGAGGTCTAGGCTTCTGTTCTAACCAGAAAACAGGAGCCAGACTTGCACACTAGCTAGCGGCGTCCTGCAGGCCCAACACTGAAAGCTTCCCTTGACTCCTCTCCTGTTCATGGCGGTGGAGTCCTAACCCTGCAATGACCTCCCAAATTGACAGTAGTTGAGGAAACATTCCCGATTATTTCATGGCTTGATGACAGTCTAACGGCTACTTTCCAGTGTGCTGGCTACCCAAGAGAACGAATAACCCAAAGAGGCGGACACTGCTGACCACCTCATCTCCCAGAGCCCTCCCAGGCCCAGCTGGAAACACAGCTCACTGTACAGTTGCTGGCTTCAAGTGAGAAGAGCAGCCAGGGCCCACCTAGTCGGTCTGGATTCCACCACAGCGATGTCTGGAATGTCCTGGGTAAACGGGTTTACAGTGAGTGGGGAGGGTGCGCTCAAGAAGAGCCTGACCCCCAATCTGGGCCCACTGTAACCCCTAACCCCCACAGCAACAGCACACGCGGGCTGAGCGCGATGGTGTGGCTGTTCACTGCCCTTCGGACACAGTCCCAAGATGTAAGAGCCTCTGGCTCTTAGCTAAGCCATGTCGGCGCCACCAGCCGTGGCCCTGGCCCTGGAAAGAGACGAACTCCCTTCTAAAACACACAGTGTGTTTAGGGAGCAGGACGGAGGCTGGCAAAGCCCTGACAAGAAAGCCAGAAATTCAGTACACATTCCAGGCCTTTCCTCAGCCCTGCACTTAGCACCTTAAGGGCTGTGGTCAGACCAGTGCGGCCAAGTCTTCATTTTCAAGTTTGGAGAAACTCTCTCAAGCCGATAGAAAGTGTGATCCCAAATGCTTAACCCACAGGTAAGTTGTCACATCACACACTGGAAATCTCACCCTCCCCACCGCCCACGTGGCTGCACACAAGCAGACCCCCTTCTTTCAGCTGATGAAAAAGCAGGAACTTCACCTGCCATGCCTGCCCACCACTCACCGGTTGATCTCTCAGCGCCCCACACAGAAGGACCAGGGAGGTGTGCAGGGGTAAGGAAGCCACACTTCCTCTGCCCTCTTTAGCATCAGGTGCAACATGACTACACGGTATATCCTCACAATGAAAAGTAGGGGCCAGTGGGGGGCTCAGTCCATTAAGCATCTGTCTTCTGCTTGGGTCATGATCCCGGGGTCCTGGGATCAAGCCCCACAATTAATTGGCTCTCTGCTTGGTGGGGAGCCTCCTTCTCCCTCTCCCTGCTGCTCTGCCTACTTGTGTGCTCGCTCTCTCTCTCTCTCTCTCTGTCAAAAAAAAAAAAATCTAAAACCAATGAAAAGTAGGTGTGGCTGAAAAAAGATAAGGGACTGGCCAGACTGTGCTTTTTTTTTTTTTAAAGATTTTATTTATTTGACAGAGAGATCACAAGTAAGCAGAGAGGCAGGCAGAGGGAGAGGGGGAAGCAGGCTCCCCCCAAGCAGAGGGCTGATCCCAGGACCCTGAGACCATGACCTGAGCCAAAGGCAGGGGCTTAATCCACTGAGCCACCCAGGTGCCCCCAGGCTGTGCTTCTGAGCCTTGTTCCAAATGATGGACATCTGGCCATGTCTGCTCGTGGAAGGCCTCCTTCCCCCACACTTTTAATTCCCGCCCACCATTCTAGGCCCTGCAGACACTGCAGGGTGTCTGTGGAGACACTTGAAACCAGCAAGCGGAGGTGCAGGAGTCCTGGAGCCTAGAACCTGCCATCAAATGCCACTTTGGAAGAGGACTCCTTTTCTCAGCACTGGTCTTTCCCCCAAAGAGCTAAAGCTGAATGAAGGTCTAACATAAAATGAGCTGAGGTGAAATGCTTGTAATAATAAAGTGTGAATTTAAAAATAGGCTTCAGGGCGCCTGGGTGGCTCAGTGGGTTAAAGCCGCTGCCTTCGGCTCAGGTCATGATCCCAGGGTCCTGGGATCGAGGCCCACATCGCACTCCCTGCTCAGCGGGGAGCCTGCTTCCTCCTCTCCCTGTCTCTCTGCCTGCCTCTCTGCCTACTTATAATCTCTCTCTGTGTCAAATGAATAAATAAAATCTTTAATAAATAAAGTCTTTAAAAATAGGCTTCATTGGAATAATAACCACAAATTAGCTTTTTGCTATGTCTTAAAATAAATGAGAGGTTATGTTTTGCCTGGAGAGGCTAATTCCCATATCCACCCGGCCAACTCTGACGGTCACTCACAGTTGGAGCTCGCAGCCTGACCTGCAATGCCCAGACAGCCTGATGCCTACCTCCTGCACACTCTGAGGCTGGCCACGGGCAGCCAACCTTGACTGTTAGCACAAAGTTCCACCCACTTCTCTGAGGTCAGTGTGCACCAAACTTTGGGTAGTGAAAACCTGTCCCCTCTGTCAGGAACCTTATTACTTATTAGACTCTGAGTCTCAGTGTTTGTGTCAGACAAAGAAACTGCTAGAAAGTCCACTTTGCAGCTAAAAAAAAAAAAAAAGCCTTTGATCAGACCATTATACCTTCCAAAATTCTTCTGAACTTTTTCTCTCTCAAGTAAGCAAAACCAGAACCTAGTGAGGAGTTAAGTGGGACATGAACAGGTTTTGATGGGGAAGTGATGATTTTTAGTTTTGGATGTGTCCTACCCACACATCGACTCAAAATATTCAAAGCAAACTTGCCCTCTCTGTGCCCCATCAATGGCATCACCACTCACCTAGCCATCAAGCTAGAAAGCTTCATGCCACCACACACCTTTCTTGTCCACAGGTCTCACATGTGACACAGTCTAGCTCGTTCTCTGCTGAAATCGATCCATCAATGAACCAGAGTCTCCATTCCCATCTCCCCAGGACCTCGTCCCTTCACATTCACCCAAAATCATGTCCTCCTAACTGGTTCCCCTGCCTCTCCCCTCTTCAACCCCTCCTTCCCAGTACTACTCAGGCCAAATCAAGCCATTTCCATTTTCTGCCCAAACAAAACTTTTATGACCAAATAAGAGTAAGAATAAGAGCTAATTCTGAGTGTTTCATAGGTGTCAGGAACTGCACGAAAGGGCTTTTATTATCTAATGTAATCCTCATTGTATACCCAAGTTATATCCTATAGTTCCATCTGACAGATGAGAACACAAGAAAAGGAAAGTTCGCCCAAGTCACGGAACTCAGATTCACACTCAGGCTTGTCTTTCCAAGATCTGTGCTCTCATCCACATGCTAAAAGTCCGCCCAGAAGAAAATGAAGATCAAACTTCTGGTATTATCTGGCCCAGACTTACTCCTGAAGCCTCCTTCTCTGGGACACTGCACTCCAACTACATCCTGACTCCGAGCATGACTGGTCTTTCAGCTCTCCTCACTGAACGGGACGGGACCTACCAGCATCACACTGACCCACCGGGGCCCATTCAGACTCCTTTCCCGTGGTACTGCTCTCGGTCCCTTCCAGCCCAAAGTGGCCCCCACAGTATCTTAATTCATTTATGACACCACTTAATTTATGTCACGCTCTTTTTCATTTATTACGTAGATATCTACTGGTCACATACTATATGTCAGCTACCGTGCTAAGGGCAATGAACAAGCATGGTCTCTGTCTCATTCACCTTTGAATAAGTGGCAGCTAATAAAATATCTAGTAAATAACAAGTTCTCGGTGTTCTGATGCATGAAGAACTTTAGAATTATTTGAAACTCTCAGGATAACTGAAATATTCTCTAATAGTTAAATGTGGTTCAAAAGGAGTTGAAATGTGAGTTGTCTGGCTTTCGCTGTATTCCTTGATGACTTCTGTTTGTCTGTTTGCAATGTCCTAGAATTCTAAACTGTACCTCAGGCATTTGCCCACACAGACTGAAGCAAAGACGAGTATTTTTAATGCCCTATTTTTCCCATGTTATAATACACACTCTACGCAAAGTGACGGGTAGTCATTCCACAAGTAACTTCCCTCCCCCTCGGTCTGTATGGGAACCCAAACAAGTAAAGACAAGACCAGCCCAGAGAGAAAATGACTCACTTACAGTGTGTCTATGTACTGAGCTGGTAGCACAATAGGGAGGAGTGTGCCCTACCTTTGGGCTTCGGGTCTGCTACTCAACGTGTCTGAAACTGTGGACAGACCGTCAAATTATTGTACCAGACAGCAGTAGCCATGGAGTTGGGAGCAGATGACAAGCCACCACTGATTCTCTGTGCTTTTTAAAAGGGTTAGAATACCTGTCATCTCTCATATGGAAAAAATCCATCAAATCGCACTTGGAAAATAATCGAAACCCCCTGGGAAGAAAATATGGCATGAACACAAAGCAAATGAGGTGGCTGGGCTTTGCAGAGTCACTAAAAGACTTCTGTGATATTTGTTCTTACTTTATAGCCTTAGTCTCCTAAGTACAGAGGAAGAGTTATTTAAAGCTATAAAATTTAGGATTTTTTTTTCACCCAATACCAAAAACAGTGTGAGGGGGAAAAAATTAATTTTCAACTCTAAGGGAAATTTTTCACAGAAAGGAAAAAGGAAGGCAGGCCAAATGGCAAAGTAATCTACTCAAAATCATGACTATACACTATGAGTAATTCACACAAATGGCCAGTTATACAGGTGACTTCTAGCTCCAAGGACCTGTATAATTTAAGCTCCATGACAACTGTCTTAACAATTTAGGTGACTGAGACTAAACTGTACATGAATCACTACTCTTTTCTACCTCAAGACTGTATCTCAGCAATAATGTAAAGGCATTCGTCTTCAGCCTTGAGAAGAGCCAATCCACAGTCAAGACAAACCATCTTACCTGTTTGGGACATGACGCTTCACCATCCCACTCCTTCTCCTCAACAAACCGGAACTGTGAGAAGGAGTCCCCTAGGGATAAAAACAAACAAACAAACAAACATAATTTTATGCAAAAGCCAAAGAAAAACACTCAGTTCTCTAAATTTCCCCTTGGGAATAAAAGGGCCATCTCTGAGGAGCAAACTCCCAAATTCGGTGGTAGTATTCAATAGAAGTTCCTGGCTTCTACTTCTTTATACAGCAATCTGGGCCTGGTGGGCACCTGAAAATTCTCTTGGCTTCACATGATTCTCCGTAAGCCACCATCTACGTGCTTCTGGAGAGATAACTCAACAGGCTTGTAGACATGGCCATCTACTCATATTTAGCACATTTTCATCTCATCTGTTTAATGTATGCAAGGAAACGGATATTTATGATGTGAGGAGTGGGCACAGCTAAAAAGGCAGAAGAACAGAACTGAAGGAAAGAAGGTCTAGGCTGACCCACAATATGACAGGCTTAAACTATTTCTTTGAGGTGAGATTATCAATCTCAACCTTCACCCACAAAGTCGCCTGGTTAAAATGTCAAATGCAAAATAGAACTCAAAGAATGTGCATGAGATTAGTTCATGTGAATCATGGTGCACTGTTCTGAGCTCTTGGAATAAAGGAAAATGAACCTGTAAGATCAGCATAAACGAGCATGAAAGATGATCCTGGACAGCAAGCTTCGACCCAAGGCTTATCTAGTCAAAGCATACTTATTTGGTTATTTGTCTTAGGGACACCTAATTTATTTTTTTTTTAATTTTATTTTTATTCTTTGCCCAAGGGGTACAGGTCTGTGAATCATCAGGCTTACATCTTTCACAGCACTCACCAAAGCACAAACCCTCCCCAATGTCCATAACCCATCCACCCTATCCCTACCCTCCCACCCCCCAGTAACCCTCAGTTTGTTTTGTGAGATCAGGAGTCTCTTATGGTTTGTGTCCTTCCCCATCCCATCTTGTTTCATTATTTTTCCCTCCCTACCCCCCACGACCCCCCACCCTGCCCCTCAAGTTCCTCATATCAGAGAGATCATATGATAATTGTCTTTCTCTGATTGACTTATTTCGCTCAGCATAATACCCTCCAGTTCCATCCATGTCGTTGCGAATGGCAAGATTTCGTTTCTTTTGATAGCTGCATAATATTCCATTGTATATATATACCACATCTTCTTTATCCATTCATCTGTTGATGGACATCTAGGTTCTTTCCATAGTTTGGCTATTGTGGACATTGCTGCTATAAACATTCGGGTGCACGTGCCCCTGAGGAACACTACCTTTGTGTCTTTAGGATAAATACCCAGTAGTGCGATTGCTGGGTCGTAGGGTAGCTCCATTTTCAACTTTTTGAGGAATCTCCATACTGTTTTCCAGAGTGGCTGCACCAGTTTGCATTCCCACCAACAGTGTAGGAGGGTTCCCCTTTCTCCGCAACCTCGCCAACATCTGTCATTTCCTGACTTGTTGATTTTAGCCATTCTGACTGGTGTAAGGTGGTATCTCGCTGTGGTTTTAATTTGTATTTCTCTGATGCCGAGTGATGTTGAGCACTTTCTCATGTGTCTGTTGGCCATTTGGATGTCTTCTTTGGAGAAATGTCTGTTCATGTCTTCTGCCCATTTCTTGACTGGGTTATTTGTTTTATGGGTGTTGAGTTTGAGAAGCTCTTTATAGATTTTGGATACTAGCCCTTTATCTGATATGTCATTTGCAAATATCTTCTCCCATTCTGTCAGTTGTCTTTTGGTTTTGTTGACTGTTTCCTTTGCTGTGCAAAAGCTTTTAATCTTGATGAAGTCCCAATAGTTCATTTTTGCCCTTGCTTCCCTTGCCTTTGGTGAGGTTCCTAGGAAGAAGTTGCTGCGGTTGAGGTCGAAGAGGTTGCTGCCTGTGTTCTCCTCGAGGATTTTGATGGATTCCTTTCTCACATTGAGGTCTTTTATCCATTTTGAGTCTATTTTTGTGTGTGGTGTCAGGAAATGATCCAGTTTCATTTTTCTGCATGTGGCTGACCAGTTTTCCCAACACCATTTGTTGAAGAGACTGTCTTTTTCCCACTGGACATTCTTTCCTGCTTTGTCGAAGATTAGTTGACCATAGAGTTGAGGGTCCATTTTTGGGTTCTCTATTCTGTTCCACTGGTCTATGTGTCTGTTTTTGTGCCAGTACCATACTGTCTTGATGATGACGGCTTTGTAATAGAGCTTGAAATCTGGAATTGTGATGCCGCCAACTTTGCTTTTTTTTTTCAACATTCCTTTGGCTATTCGGGGTCTTTTCTGGTTCCATATAAATTTTAGGATTATTTGTTCCATTTCTTTGAAGTAAATTGCTGGTATTTTGATGGGGATTGCATTAAATGTGTAGATTGCTCTAGGTAGCATAGACATTTTCACAATATTTATTCTACCCATCCATGAGCATGGAATGTTTTTCCACTTCTTTGTGTCTTCCTCAATTTCTTTCATGAGTACTTTATAGTTTTCTGAATACAGATTCTTTGCCTCTTTGGTTAGGTTTATTCCTAGGTATCTTATGGTTTTGGGTGCAATTGTAAATGGGATTGACTCTTTAATTTCTCTTTCTTCTGTTTTGTTGTTGGTATATAGAAATGCAACTGATTTCTGTGCATTGATTTTATATCCTGACACTTGACTGAATTCCTGTATGAGTGCTAGCAGTTTTGGAGTGGAGTCCTTTGGGTTTTCCACATAAAGTATCATATCATCTGCAAAGAGTGAGAGTTTGACCTCTTCCTTGCCGATTTGGATGCCTTTTATTTCTTTTTGTTGTCTGATTGCTGAGGCTAGGACTTCTAGTACTATGTTGAATAGCAGTGGTGATAGTGGACAGCCTTGCCGTGTTCCTGACTTTAGGGGAAAAGCTCTCAGTTTTTCTCCATTGAGAATGATATTCGCTGTGGGTTTTTCGTAGATGGCTTTGATGATATTGAGGTATGTACCCTCTATGCCTACACTATGAAGAGTTTTGATTAAGAAAGGGACACCTAATTTATAAAGAAAGAACTATTTCTCTGCCTAGCTTCAGGATTCCCCAAATATGGTCCCAACCTCAATAACCCCTGTTTACTTCCTATTTCTTCAGACCTTCTGCCTGAGTCAGCCTCCTCCTATCACATTCCAAACATACTTCCTATTCCATCCTAACCTCTTTCTTTTTCAATCCTTCCCCCTGTCTGGAAGACCCACACACGTCTACCCATTCATATTGTATTTATGCTCCAAGACTTTGTTCAGGGCCACTTCCTCCTTTGTGATATCTCTCAGGTGATTTAACCATAGAATCCATTCTTCTAAAGTAAAAGAAGAAAAAAGTAGTGAAGAATTCAAAATTAAAGAGACAAAGATAAAATTAGAATCTATACCACCCCTCTCATTTCCAAAACACATGGATCACAATATGAGCATTTGGCAAGATCAAATTCAAGGCAAAAAGGACCAAGAACAGCACTATCAGGAAAAGGGGTAAAATTAACACTCTTAGTCATTGGTGAATCAATTTGATCCCTCAAAAATTATGACATAAAGGATCTGAATAATATAATAAGGCTTTATATGTGCACAGAATATATAAGTATATATATGTATTGTGATTATATCTGTGCATTTTTTATAAATATCTGTGCAATATTAGTTTTTGTTTTCTTCTTAGATTTTATTCATTTATTTGACAGAGCAAGAGAGCACAAGCAAGGGAAGCAGTAATGGGAGAGGGAGAAGCAGACTCCCCTCCAGGGAGCCCGATGCAGGGTTCAATCCCAGGACGGTGGGATCATGACCTGAGTCGAAGGCAGACACTTAACAATCTGAGCCTTCTAGGTGCCCTAGAATATTAGTTTTTTAAAAGAGCTATAAAAAGGCCACAGGAGGGCGCCTGGGTGGCTCAGNCCTGGGTGGCTCAGTGGGTTAAAGCCGCTGCCTTCGGCTCAGGTCATGATCCCAGGGTCCTGGGATCGAGGCCCACATCGGGCTCTCTGCTCAGCAGGGAGCCTGCTTCCTCCTCTCTCCTCTCTCTCTGCCTGCCTCTCTGCCTACTTGTAATCTCTCTCTCTGTGTCAAATGAATAAATAAAATCTTTAAAAAAAAAAAGGCCACAGGAAAAAGCTCAACAAATCCTAAAATGTAGCAGTCATACAAACCATATTTGCTGGTGATAAACATTTATATCCCTAATAAGCAAATGGTTAATATCTCTTACATACAAAGAGCTTCTGCAAGTCAACCAGAAAAAAACCACCCAAAAGAAAAAAGTAGTGAAAATAAGAAATACCATTTGCTAATATCTATATATGAAATAAATAATAAACGAATAAATTAAAAATCAATCTGGTAGATTTTTAAAACTTGACCAAAAACCTGAACTTCTAGATTATAAATGGTGCTATGAGTGCATAGGCCACTATAACATATAATCAGCACAAGATAACAGTAATGCAAACAAGGGATGCTACATGTATTCATTTTTAATATTTGAATATTCACTTTCAAATACAGGGAAGATTCCAATGGCTAAGTAGCTTGTTGCCAACCAATCCTCTTGCTGAGAACAACTTAGGGACACTAGGCCGAAAAGAGCTACCAGGTGAGAACACGAGTGAGAAAGGTCCCAGAAAGAAGAGATGCTAATAACATTTAAAACTGCTTTTTCCCTCTGAGGCATTTGTTCATTCCCAAAGGCAGTATTGAGAAACTGAAGATCTGAGCATAAAGTAAGAACCGAGGAGGTTGTGAAGATGCAGACGCTTCGGCTAATTTTATGGCATGGAACAGACAAAAATTACTGTGCAGGGCCCAAGGATGAGGAAGAGTCCTGGAAAATCGAGGGTTTCGGGTGGGACCCCTGGTGACTCCATTTTTGAAGTGGGGACCAAGTAGTAATAAGCCAGCCCCCACACAGCCTGAGGCAAAGCTGTAAATCATTTTAACCTCTGATTCTGCCCATAAGAAGCAGAATCCTCTTTTGGGAGGAAAAGGACATTATCAATAGCCGAAAAGTATCCCTACTATTTTTTATAACAAGTGGCCAAATTCATTAAAGATCATCAGGAGATGCAACTGAGGTAACAGAAAACTAAAGGAAGGGGAAAAGAAACTAGGAAAAGATCCACAGAGGTTAAGATAGTACAGTTATCAGACATGGTTTTTGTAATTGAGCAATGTAAAAATTTCAAGATTAGGAAAATCTATAAAATCACAATGACATCCATGAAGTTCTTTTTGATTCATACAAAATATATAAACAATACAAAGAAGAAAATGATTGAGGAAAATGAGATACCAAAAACACATTTTGTTTACAGTAACCAAACTTCAAAACACAGTTTTAAAATTCTAATAAATCATATGGAGGCTAACTTGGAAAAATAAGCTTGTTAAAATTTTAGACGGCTACAGAATGCCAACCTCTAATCCTGTCACTGAAGATGAAAGAGTATTCAGACTTATGCAAATGATGAATCCTAGCACCAAGTGTGCTTCTGGGAAACAAATTACCAGAATTTTCTTCTTCCTGAATTATACAGTAACATGCTCAAAAACAATGGTGCTCCTCCTCTATCCTGTGCATCAGACATTTGAACATGCAGACCTCCTTTAAATACAACAGCCCAGCACATTAACAGTGCATGCAATCCTGCTCCTGCTTTATTTACTCCTCTTGCTCAAAGAGCTCCCAGTCTCTCACACGAACATGGTGAGTGCACATGAAGTACAGAATGGAAACCAGGGAACAGTGACAGCTGACTGTGGTTGACAATGGAACAAACATGGTAAGGGTGTCTTAGGAGTCACACTCACCAGCTCTGTGTTCACAAGGTAATTATGGCACAGTGTAATGAACAGAAGAAGAAAGCATAAAAGGAGTACTGTACTTCCGTCCTTCTTCTTCAGTCACAGACTAATTTCACGAGTTACAAGACATTGTGGTACTGCCTTGTACATTCACACAATACCCTCAGACAAGATGGAGGAAGAGCTAGTTCCTGTTACATAAGCTGCTTGAACAGCAGCAGCAACAAAAATCCCATGATATTCTACTTTGCAGATAAGAATACCAAAACAGCAGGCCAGCTAAATCCAATATCGCTTATTAAGAATGTAATTTATTAGGCGCCTGGGTGGCTCAGTGGGTTAAAGCCTCTGCCTTCAGCTCAGGTCATGATCTCAGGGTCCTGGGATCGAGGCCCATATCAGGCTCTCTGCTCAGCGGGGAGCCTGCTTCCCCCTCTCCCTCTGCCTGCCTCTCTGCCTACTTGTGATCTCTCTCTCTCTGTCAAATAAATAAATAAATCTTAAAAAAAAAGAATATAATTTATTCACTAAAATTTGCTAAATAAGGGGGAGGGGCAAATTTTGAGAGTTCACATTTTTCTTACATATAAAAAGTCTCCTATCCTTCTGTTCCAGAAACAATGCTGAAGTTGGTGTGCACAAATGAAAGCGAAGATACAAGTGATACTAAAACAATTCTCTTATATCTTGAAAGTCAACGACATGACTGCCACAATTTTAGACCCAAAAGTAGTGACAGAATTTCTTTTTTAATCAACTAATTGTGTGGGACAGCAAAAATGTCAGAAAGTTAGATATATACATTGGCGGCAATCTTTAACATGCTTCTGAAAGTATTTAGAAAGGCTGTTTCAAACAGTACACAATGCTTCCATTTCTGGGATTCCTTCAATCAAACTCATGATCATCATGCCAATCTCCAAGGCCAGTGGTTAATGATGAGAGGTCTTTACCTGTAACCTAGCCTTTCCCTAGTTATTATTGGAGAGGGCAAGGTTAACTGCCAAGGGACAACTTACTATATCAGCTGTACCAGACTCTGTAGTAGAATACACTGACCGCAGGATCAATCTAACAGCAGGCAGTGAGATGAGAGGAAAATGCCTGTATGCTGTCAAAATTAAAGCTGACTAGTAAAAACTTATATTAAAAAACTTCAAGTTTTGTTGAAATTTCAAAATTTTGTTTCTATTCCAGACGTCCATTCTATGACGCTAATATTTAGTTTTAGTTTCAGCTAAATATGACTTAACACTTGACCATTTGGCCAAAATGTGTATTTGGTATGTCTCTAATATTCAATCAGTGACATTCTATAAGGCATTTAGAAATAAGGTAGCTTAGGTAATGGACAGCATGGTGACTATAATTACTAATACTGTATTGCATAATTCAAAGTTGCTAAGATCTTAAAAGTTCTCATCACAAGAAAAAATTTTAACTATGTATGGTAACAGATGTGAAGTAGACTTGTGGGGATCATTTTACAGTATTTACAAATATTGAATCATTGTGTTATACACCTAATATAGTGTTATACAACTAATGTAGTGTTATATGTCAATTAAACCTAAATTAAAAAAACTAAGGTAGCTTTAGATGTACTGACATGGAAAGATTACCTCAACTGTTACATATTGGAAAAATCAGGTTTTAGTGCAGTATAAATAAGATATATAGATACACGCATACATATATATATATATATATGTACACATACTATATATACACATACATAGATGTGTGTATCTATCACACGAATACTAATATACGCATAGGAATAAACCGAGACCATTATATACCTATTTTAAGAATGATTCTCTCTCGGAGGGTGGGATTGAAGGAGACTTCCTTTCTGCACATTTTCTAGTTGAATTTTCCTTTGTAAACAACAAGCATTTGTTACTTTTGGAACCCAGCCAGAAAGAAGTAAGGAAATCCAGAAAAAAAGCTGAAATTCCTTGAGGGTAAGGACCTTTTCAGAGTGCATTTAAGACAAAACATGCATAGATCTCATAGGCTGGAACCAGCGATATCATTCATTCTAACCCTCACTTGATAGAACATAGAGACTCAGGTCTAGAGAGGCTCAGTGGCCTGACCAAGGCCACGTGGCCAGTTAATGGCTGAACACCAAGACCTCTTGGCTCTTACCATTTATTATTACACCTATAACTAATGAAGTTATTTCCACTAGGCTTCTTGGCTATCTGAGTTCCCTAGATCAACAACAAATAAGAAATACTGATGACATCTGATATACTAATGTTGGATACACTAACATGTTTGAAGATATGAAAGTCCAAACTCAAAGAATTCTTCATTTTAGGAAAGGAATTACTTCAGGGGTTCCTTTAAATAACTACTATATGACTTCTAAAAATAAAACTGAGTTTTATAGGACTCTAAGTACTCTGTTAATGATGGCGTTGGAGAAATAAAGGTGATATACCAACTCTGTCACTGTATTTATAATACCCAGGATTCTCGCTCTGCCTGACTCCTCAAATTGGTCTAACGCAGGTCTTAGAATCTAACACTACACTTGTTAGGATTCTACAGTACCAGTATGCTTTCAAAAAGCTTACCATCTAGTCCTAGCTAACATAGCTTTGAATTAGAAGCTTACCTGTCCAGCCCACCAGCAAAAGAGTGAAAGTACTGATATAACCATAAAGCTCCCAAGGAAGTTGAGGTGGGATTACATGGAACAACCTTCATGTGGGCAAACGGAATCTTTGCAAAGACTTCCAGCTTCGGCAATACACATCAGGTGTATGTGAAGAGTGAGTGTGAGAGATAGAAAATGTGCCCAAGCCTAATAATACCCCTTCTAATAACCCAGTAGTGGCAATTCCCATAAGTGACATCTGTCCTAGGTATTTGGAGCTTTTTCTCCTAAAACTGGCCCAGACCTCTGTGATGCGTCCTTTCAAGAAACCAACCCTAGAAAGCAAGTGGAATAGATCACTAGTTCTGGATGAATACTTCATTTTAAGCTCCATTCTCCTGGCTCTTCTTTATTTGCCCCAGAGCCCTTAGAATATGCCCTCAACCAGGACACATGTCTCTGGGAAATCACAAATGAACTTCATAGGCCGACGAGTTCACAATCTTCATAGAAAGAGATATGCCCCAACAGTCACCACGATGGCTGCTATAGAAAATGAAATGTACTTTTTTTTTTGTCCCTGAATTTCTCTATTCTCATCTATGAGAGATGACATATTTGGAAGGTCAAGGTGGGTCCTAGGTCCACAGGCTGACACAGACCAAACCAAAGATGACCCGTAGTTCAGCTTATAAAACATTAAAAATCTTTGCTACCCAATGTCTAGCTTCCATGGATGAACATTTCTAGGTGTAGATATCAAGCACTTTGATATTTACCCTAAAACAAAGCAACAGCTAACTCTTTGTCTTTGTGAGGAAGATTATACAAGCCATTATAGTGATTAATAAAAAAAAGTTAGGTTGAGCCAGAAGAATGAGAGATAAGAAAAATCTCTCCTCCTGCTCAGCGGTGACCTATAATTAGCTTTCTCACCAGATGTGGGGCCCCAAAAGCCCCTGAGCATCAAATATCCACATTGAGCACTACATAATAAGATGTGCCTATCTTTTCAATGCCCCTAAAAAGTGGCTTCCCCATCTGCATGGACTGTGTTGAAGGAAAAGCCAAATACACTCAAGTACCATGAAAGGGTTCTATGCTTTATGAGAGAAGGATGCTGCTGCCATTCTAGAATTTAGAATCTAGCTGCTTTCCCCCCAAATAGGTGGTTAATATTCTGTGTTAACCCTGTACCCCTGTAGACTATCTAGTAAAACCTCTCAGATCAATTATTTTCTGAAACAATGCCAACATCAAACCCTGGCACAGAATTCCACGATGAGAGTAAATGATCAGACACGGCAAAATAAATAAGAGAAGAAGGACCAATCCTCAGGTGGACAATGGAATCAAGAGATGTTTGAACTGACCTATGGTAAAATAGTGTGTCCATTATAATTAGGTCTGGCTGCATATAACGAAGACCTGAGAATTTATGGCTTAAACAAAATAAGAGGTTATACCTTCACTAACCAAATGAAGTCGAGACGTGGGAGGTCAAAGGCTGGTCTGGGGGCTCTTTCCAGTTCATTGCTCTACCATTCCTATGAAGACCCTTCTCATCGCGCTTCAAGCTGATGACCAGAGTTCCTGCTATCCCATCAAAATCCCAGACAGCAAGATGGAAGAAGGCTTGAAGGGGCAAAATGCATGCCCCTTAGGACAACCACCATAGGACTTTTCCACTTATTTCTCTGTGGGTCATAACAGCATTATATTGCTTTATCAAGCTACAAGGAATGTGGGATAATTACTTTCTTCCCAGGAGGCCATGTGCCCAGATAAGAATCAGGGGTTTGAAAGGAAAGAGAATGAATACGGGGTGGGGAAGCAAGTACCATTGACCCCTGAATAACATGGTTTTGAACTGTGCAGGTTCACTTATATGCAGATTTTTTTTTCGGTAAATACCATACATGTATTTTCTCTTTAGGATTTTCTTTTTTTTTATTTTTTTTTATTTTTTTTATTNTGCAGATTTTTTTTTCGGTAAATACCATACATGTATTTTCTCTTTAGGATTTTCTTTTTTTTATTTTTTTTTATTATTTTTTTTAATTTCACAGAGGGAGAGAGATCACAAGGAGGCAGAGAGGCAGGCAGAGAGAGAGAGGGGGAAGCAGGCTCCCTGCGGAGCAGAGAGCCCGATGCGGGCCTCGATCCCAGGACCCTGAGATCATGACCTGAACCGAAAGCAGAGGCTTTAACCCACTGAGCCACCCAGGTGCCCTCTTTAGGATTTTCTTAACATTTTCTTTTCTCTAGCTTACTGAATTATAAGTACACAGTATATTATACCTAGAACATACAAAATATGTATTAATCACCAGTTTATGTCATCAGTAAGGTTTGCAGTCAACAGTAAACTATTAGTAGTTAAATTTGGGGAGAAATGGAAAGTTACACAGGGATCTTCAACTGCGTGGGGGTTGGCATTCCTAACCCTGTGTTGTTCAAAGGCCAACTGTACTCTCCCTGACAAATTGCCAGAAGGTCCTACTCAAGGGGTACTTAGTTAATAAAGGTTCAGTTCCTAGTGTGGTGATAATGCTCACTGAAGTTTAAGTTGTCTCCAATCATTTCATAGCAATACGTGTAACATCCAAACTTCTCAAATTGTAGTTAAAATTAACTTTAGAAAATACATGCCTTTCAATTTGCTTCTCCAATTCTGAGAGGTGACAAGTGTGGGATAAATTTCTAGTTTCTGGCATAATGCAAGAACTGTTTAAAATAAATACCATTAATACATACATACTGTCTACTACTTATCTGAGGGAAAATGGGCATATGTGAAGTTAAACAACAATAACTGCAGGAGTAACAATTCATTTATTTCTTAATTTTTTCATTCTTTCATACATTTTTCAGCACAACTATGTGCCAAACACTATTGGGCGCTAGCACTATAAACAGATAAAACACACTCCCTGTTGTCCTTGCTTTCAGATTCTGAGTTGAACAAATCAAGAGGGGACTATAAGAAACAAAAACATAAAATTTAAAAGAAATTTAAATTCCCTCCCCAAAACTTGAGAAGGGTCTTCTCTCTCCCTTTCTTGTTTTACACATATATACACATTGTGGTATGCTCATGGTGTTGATTTACTTAAAAAAGATTCAGTCCACCTAACAGCTTATTTGTACTTTATAGCCTGACACCCATATATTGGTGAAAACCATCACACAACCAACCAAATTTTCCAGGTCTAATACCTGACGTAAACTACCCTCTACACCATCGGCAATCTCACAATGACACGCAATTCACTTCCAGAGGGAGCAGATGAGGCAGGAAAGCTAGACCAATGCCGAACTGTCATGATCTAGAAAATAGCCTGACACGTGTAGACTGATGCTCAGAGTCACACACACATGTGCACACACCCACCCCAGTACAGTAACACAGAAAGATGCACGATCCCACTAGTACAATGAGTCCTTTGTAAAAATCACTTTCTAAAAGTGATTTAAAGATCACTTTGGAACTCAATAATGTGGCCTCATGGCAGGGCCTGAATTTCATGGCCTGTTATCCCTTGCTCATTATTTCATTTTCTTGTTTACAATGAGTACTTTTTTTTCTTTTTTGAAAGTCAATCTACCTTATTATTACATATGTCTCTCAAACATGGTATTTTCTTTTTATTTTTTATTTTTTTTATTTTTTTAAAGATTTTATTTATTCATTTGACACAGAGAGAGAGATTACAAGTAGGCAGAGAGGCAGGCAGAGAGAGAGGAGAGAGGAGGAAGCAGGCTCCCCGCTGAGCAGAGAGCCTGATGTGGGCCTCGATCCCAGGACTCTGGGATCATGACCTGAGCCGAAGGCAGAGGCTTTAACCCACTGAGCCACCCAGGCGCCCAAACATGGTATTTTCTACCCTAATCTTCCCAAGTTTTCTTCTTGCAATTAAAAGTTCTCCATCAAGGTTAATGTTAAATAATTAACATCCCCAAACACTGCAACCCCCCGATAAAACAGATGGCTCAAAGCATCCCCTCAGAGGCTACTATGGGGTTTGCTGGAGAAAATGTCCGACCCCTTCCTATCAAGAATAGGAGGTTGCTTTCAACTTGTTGTTTACCTGCTAAATGCATTTCAGAGTCTCATAGATTAAGAATTAAGAGGTCTGACCTATTGTCTGACCTTTGACTTGTCTGATTACTTTCTCACTGCACCTCAGTTCCGTGAGGCTGTCGGTAGTGAGGATGTTGATTCCCATTATTTGCAGTTGTCTTACAGTGTACTTGGCTTTCTCAAACCATCGCTCTGGAACTAATGCATATCTCTGTATAAAATCTAAATTCATACCTTTAACTGCTGACAGATCTTCCAGCTTCTACTCTCATTCGTAAGATTCTATAGAGCCTCTTTTTAAAACCACATAAGGATTTTCCCAATAGAATTCATTTCTCATAAAGACAATATTCTCCATATAAATCTCCAACTAAGCAGCTCTCGCAAGCACTAGCAATACCCAAGCTGAAGAGAAGAAATCTGGAGCCAACCACTTTTATTGAGGTCAACTCATACAGGCAACACAGAACCTGTGAATGTTAGTTTTAACTTCACCTTCCTCTTGGTTTTCTTTTGTAAACTTTCTTAATTCTGGTTTTGGGAAACATCTAGAATGAGTCTGGTAGGGCAACGTGTCCCCAGAGAAACAACATGAGCAGAGGCCTTCAAGACAGAAGGGAGTTTGGCCATTCCAAGAGCAGAAGGCAGGCGAGTATGGATGAGTGGTGAAGAGGCAAGACGTGACTGAAGAGAAGTTGGGTCTTATTCTTCATGTGACTCAATGTTTTCAACCAATTACCAAGTTCCACTGCTCAACACTGTATTTCACAATAATAACCAGGCTTAGTGAAAATTAGGCCTACTTATCTGTTAAACAATTCTTACGTAAGTACGTAAATACATACTAACTCTCAAGTGATGGATAGCCTTACGTTTTTTACAGATTGTGATAACACAAAAGAGTAAAAATATTTTTAAAAATAGCAGGGCCAAATTGTCACCTTCAAAACACAGAAGATAGAAGATACAAAAGTTCTCTCTGACCACACAAGGTAAATAGCTCATTCTAATTAACACTGCCATGGCTAGAGGCCATGTCTCCAAGCCATTCTTGAGAACTTAAAACACAAACATGAAGTTAAGGAATTTGGGGAGCTATCCTGACTGGTAATTAGTTCAGGGAAAAATTCTGCGGGGCCTCTACGAAATGTTTGAGTGCAGACAAATCTACATACCTATGAACGTGCCACTTGTTTCCAATTAATACCCCAAGTCACCAATCTGGAGAGTGACAGAACTTCAAACAGTGATAGGAGAAGAAATATAGTGACATAAAATGAACCTGGGGCAAAGTAATNTGTTTCCAATTAATACCCCAAGTCACCAATCTGGAGAGTGACAGAACTTCAAACAGTGATAGAAGGAGAAGAAATATAGTGACATAAAATGAACCTGGGGCAAAGTATAAAAAAAAAATTGTAATTCTAAGCAAGACAAAACAATAACAAAAAAAGTATACCCCTCACCTAGTAACAGTGAATCCCTGTCATCTGTTCTAGGTTCACAGGGGGTCTCTGTTCTTACTCAGTTGCCCACAGATCCTAACTCTGGTCGCTGGCACTGGCTGCTGAACCCTGTCTCCCAGACATTAGCTATTTAAGACCACAGTTATTTTGACTAGCATCTTTCTGGAAGCAATCCCTAAATATGAACCTTTGCCTATGTTTTGACCACATTTAACTTCCAGCATTTCCAGGCCTGCCATTTTATTTTGGTATCCTTTTCATGGCTATTTTTTTTTCTTCACATAAATGTTACTATTTTCGTTTTTTTTTTTACGGATGTATTTATTTGAGAGAAAGAGAGCATGTGTGAGCAGGGGGAGGGACAGAAGGCGAGGGAGAGAACCTCAAGCAGACTCCACACGGAGTGCAGAGCCCGACCTGGGGCTTGATCCCAGGATGCCGAGAGTCAGATGCTTCACCAACTGAGCCACACCGCTGCCCCTGTTAGTATGTATTTTGATGATAGTTTAGGAGCCTTCAACACTTAAATGCAGCACAATGAAGCAGAAATATGCAAACACCACATCAGGTGCAACATGACTGCACGGTATATCCTCAACAATGAAAAGTAGGGGCCAGTGAAGGGCTCAGTCCATTAAGCATCTGCCTTTGGCTCGGGTCATGATCCAGGGGTCCTGGAATTGAGCCCCGAGTCAGGCTCCCTGCTCAGTGGGGAGTCTACCTCTCCCCTTCCATCTGCTCCTCACCCCCCCCTGCACATTGCCCCCCGTTAATGCTCTCCTTCTCTCATACTCTCTCAAATAAATAAAACCTTTTTTAAAAAATCTAATGTACAAAAACAAAATTATAAGTCACGGTAACTTAATAAGTTGAATAATTAATGGATTATACCAAAGGATTCGTGAGCTCACATAAATACAGGTATTCTCCACTTTCCAAAGGTTCACACTATGCCACTTCACATTTACAGAAGAACGACGTTAGTATGGCAACAGGTTTTTTTTGTAAAGGCAAAAATCCTCTTCTGATTTCTTTCAGTTAAGGAAAACAGGTCCAAACGTAGGTCATTCGAAGAAGTGAAATGGCATAAAGCAGACCTTAAGAAAGCAAAGATAACTCTTCACTTTAAGCCACTTGGGCTTGAGGAAGCTTTCATAGGAACATTCCATTTTTGGGTAGCAGGGGAAACCTATACTGAGATCCCTTGACATACTTAAAATGTGATTGAATTTCCAAAAGCTTTTTCAAAAGGCTTTTCAGAATCTATTGTTAAATGGTAGGAACATCAGTGGATTATCTATAAAGAAACATCTGTTGTTTGGATGCTAACTCTTAAGTGTTTCCAGTTTGAGGAGAGTTTGTGTTTTATTGCATACTCAAATATTTTGCTTTTCACAGGTATTATCAAAAGTAGCAACAGTTTTTCAAAGTTTCAACGCTCAAAGTAGAATTTATACAAGTGAACGATCAGAGGAGTATCTCTAAATCATTGGTATCTCTCTCATATTTTAGGAGTAGAATGAGGGTAATAAACATTGGGTGTGTTTTTGCTTTCTTAAAGGAAGAATTATTTTCTACATCTTTTTACTACAACTATACAAGGAACTTTGGCCAAGCAAAGTACCAATGGAATCTGTTTACCAAATTCCATTTGATAAGTTTTAGCAATCACTTTGACATAATTAACTAGCTTTGATCCATTTCATGTTTACTATGTTTCCAGGAGCTGCCACTGGGCAGAATTCAGCAAGTTAAGGGCCTAATTTATTTTAAGCACTCACATATGCAAATTTAGCCCCATCTGGAGTTTTCATGGTATTAACCAGATAACATGCTTTTTTTTTTTCTTTGTATCTACCTCTAAAGTGTAAGGTCTCTTGTTAATAACAACAACATTGCCATATGTAAAATGGCAGTAATTAAACAATAAATTAATACTATCAAGTATGCAGATAGTGTTTAAATATCTCCATAAAATGGTTGGGTTTCTCTGGTGCTGTGGGGGTGGCCGGGGCAGGGGGAGGGGCGGGGAGGTCAGGGAGGAAGCAGCAAGGAGATTTTTTATAGTTGATGTATTCAAATCATGATCTAAATAAATTCCCCACAATGTTTCTCAACTATCTTTAGCATTCATAATTTATTTTTTGAGGAAACCTGATCATTTGACCTGTCAGGTTTTGTTGTTTTGTTTTTTTGTTTTTTTTTACTTCCTGGAGTTTACTGATTTGTACTCTCATGTTATCTAATCTGTTATTTTATTCCTTATATTTTCTATAAACTGGTAGAACTAGAGGCTTGATCAGATTGAAATTCATTTATTTGGAAGGATGCTTTTAACATCAGAAAATTGAAATTTTTTTTTTTAAGATTTTAGTAGCTTGAGAGCACACACACGGGTGCGGAGCAGGGGAGGGGCAGGTGGAGAGAGATAAGCAGACTCCCCCACTGAGCAGGGAGCCTGATACAGGGCTTTTAACAACAGAAAATTAATTGAAATGTGTTAAAATGGTTTAGATATTTTATTTACTTGAGAAACAGCAGAGGTGGGGGGGTGCAGAGGGAGAGGGATAAAGAAAACCCCCCACTGAGCAGGGAGCCTGATGCATGGGCTGGATCCCAGGACCCCTGGATCATGACTTGAGCTGAGGGCAGAGGCTTAATTGACTGAGCCACTCAGGGCCCCAGAAAAATCAATTGAAATTTAAAAGGACAGAGTCCAGTTCTGGATAAACATGTAATGTTGGCTTTTCAGGTTATCTGGACAGAAGGAAAGTATCCCAGACTTACTTTTTGCCTGAAATTTTTAGGAAATGAGCAGATCCTAAAATTGCTCATCAGTGACATCATCTAGTAGTGAAATTAAATAAACTTAAAATAGAAGAAAGGTTTTTAATTACTGATAATGTACAACCTGTACTGTCATCAAAAATGACATCATATAAAGTCCCAAGATGTTAATTGACAAATTTTATTCATATGAGAACAGGTTAGATCATGATCACCGAAGGAAATGGTTGTATACTTGTATCCAGTTTCTTTAATACTTCATTTATTTTTTTGAGATAGAGAGAGAGAACAAGTGGTGGGGAGGGGCAGAGGGAGAGGGAGAAGCAGGCTCCCCATTGAGCAGGGAGCCTGACATGGGGTTCCATCCCAGGATTCTGGGATCATGACCTGAGCTAAAGGCAGACAGTTAACCAACTGAGCCATCCAGGTGTCCCTAGTTAAATCCAGTTTTGAATCCATTTTGTTTTCTGAGGAAAAGGGGTAGCCAGTAAAAGAAGTTACTTTCCCTGCCACTTTCCCATCTCTGTAATTTTGAGATGGAACACAGAGAAGCAGATTCATGCCCAAGGTAAATCCAGAGCTCTCTTCTAGGAAATTTCAAAAAGCAGCGCATAATCAGAGATTTCTAAAGGGGGAATTACAATGCTCTGGGCTGGCTGCTCTGTGGGGCTTACAGAACGACTCTTGTCCCTGCAGAGTTCACAGGCTGAAGGAAAAGAAAGGGTTCATGCATCTACCACATACATGGGTCCCCCACCCTAAAACATACACCTGCCCAAAGTCTACAAGGCTTGGTCCTTTCCTTTCCTCTGCTGACTATGGCAAATGCACAGCCTTATTTCCTCTCACTAATGCTGGGCTTCCAGCACTAAGGGAAGGAAACCTAAACTCTTTCTGCTGCCCCACATGCCTATGTCCAATGAACTGTACTTGTGTTCTCAAGTTAAATTTTAATGAATGATATATATTATGCTCATTTTTTATACCTATCACTATGAAGATGTCACATTGTTAAAACGGTCTTTATGTCAGAATTGTAATTGAATTGTAAGGTGGTATTTTGTTACAAAATAAAATTCCAATTTTTATCACCCCTTTTCAGGAGAAGATGTTAAGATTTTCTCTTTTCTAGTGGTGAATGAGAAAAAAATAGCTATTGGAAATGTCAATGTTTCTAAGCCCATTATATATTTAAAGCTGTTCAAATGTAATAAATGCTGGCATTGCTTTCCTTTGGTTTCTTTTGGGAGAGGTCCATCCTGCTGCCAAATGAGAAGTAGATTTTTTTTTAAACAGTTATATGTGACATTTAAAAGCTGATAATCCTATTTATAGATGTAGTCTTTCAAGGTCTCTAGAGAAAGCTTGGATTATATAGTTTACATAATTTTTTGAAACTTAAAATTTTTTTTGATAACTTGTATAATACATGGTTAACTTTTCCCTCTTCTTGGTTTGGTTGCTGGGTCTATGATCCCCTAATGGCATGAAGACCATAAAAGATCGGCTTCACAGTGCAACACTTAAGCAATGAATAATCATAAACTACATCAAAAGATGTACTAGTCACCTACGTAGAGGAAACAATCGCCATGAAGTGGATTCCAGAATAAAATGGCAGAGATCAGCATTATGTGGAGGGTCATCGATGTAAAGGGAGAGAGCTCACATTTAGACTTCCTAAAGTTCTCATAGCAGCCCCACTCCTCAGGGACTATGAACTGCAACAGGTGTGTGGCACGAAAGGCCACATGATCGTAAACAAGTAAGATCCAAGACAACCTGTTGGCTCTGACCCAAGACTATGAACCAAACAAAGCCCAGAGCTCACTCTCAACTGCTCCCACCACCCCAGTGCCCAAGCAGGACTCCCTGAGGATCAGAACAGTCAGTCAGCCCGGGCGAGTGCTTTCATTAATACTGCTAGCACCAGCTAACTGGCTACATGTAAAAACCTGTATCTGGCTCAAGAATGTCAGATCCAGTGGTCACATAATGCCCATCCTGGTGACAAGGGTAAAGGTAACTGGACATCAGGGCTATAAAAGGAAATTCATCAAGTATATATTTGAGACTTCGAGATCCCTTTTTTATTTTATAAAGTTTCAAGAAAACAATGAAGGATTACCAACAGATTCAAGGACACGATTCTAAGTCAGTGAATATTCAATGGCACTTTTAAAGGTGAACAGTGGGTTTTCTCAAATGTGGCTGAGGGTGCCAGGGAAAAATTGAGATCAGCCTGAAGGATACACCAGGTCAGATCCTCAGACCCAACTTTCAGAGAGAGAGAAGAAAGAAGTAAAGTGAGCCTCTGGAAGAAAACTGGGTGTTTTAATTTGGGAGATTTTGGTAAATCAGAGTATAACACACTGCGCTTGTAGAGTAGTTAACTGATCAGGCTCTGAAGTCAGACTATCTGTGTTTGAATCCTGGCCCCACTATTTAGTGGCTGTTGGTCTTTAAGAAAGTGGCTTGAACTTTCTATGCCTCCACTTCCTTTCTGTCAAATGGGGAGAACAGTTACTAGCTTTGCAGGGTTTTGAGGCATAAACAAGCTGTGCACATAAATTATTTTAACATAGTCACATTTGCAGGTAGCAAATGCTTAGTGATATTTATTGCAAATCTATTTACCAAAAAGCAAGTAGAAACTATGATGCTACTCCACCCTGAGATATTGTGTCCCCCAAAAGATACGTCATGCCAAGGCTCTACCAAAAAATGTCAATTAATTCATCTAGAACTCAGGCTGAGCTCCCTGAACCTATTTTGGAAAGATATCATGCAAAGAAAAAAAAAATTTTTGCCGTAGGACCACAGGAGTTAAATGAAATTGAAAAGGTGATTGCCAAGTATTGATGGTTTGAAAGCTCACATTTGCTTTTACTGTAATAAATTTTTACTGTAATGTTGAATGAGTGAACAAAAAGATTAAAGTTAGAAATTCTACCTAATTAATTAATTGCCTTTAAAAACCAATCATCTATTGCCAGTCATCAAATGTTGAGCCTAAATTACAAGGACTATAGAAAGAACTGACATAATTCTAATGCCTTGAGAGTACTTTTCAGGGGCACCTGGGTGGCTCAGCTGATTAAGCGTCTGCCTTCAGCTCAGGGCATGATCCTGGGGTCCTGGGATAGAGCCTCACTGCTTCTCCCTCTCCCTCTGCTGCTCCCCCTGTTTATACTCTCTCTCTCTCTGTATCAAATAAATAAATAAAATCTTCTTAAAAGTACTTTTCAGAGTTTGATGTTTAAAAAAATCACATTATAAATTACTCTTTTATCATAAAAACATAAACACTAAATATTAAATTAAAAATATTTCTATACCAGATATCTGTACATAATTTATCATCACCACAAAAAATTATTTGGAGTAAGAGGGAAAATACTAATCTCAAAATTCACCCATCAATGTATCAGGATGGTTCCTATGACCAAATCAACCTCATGTTCACCTTGTTCATCTCTATAACTCATTAATATTAATATAACCAAATTTGCCTCACAATTGTGTATTTTTTAATGGTACTTAATCATTTGGCTCTGATTTGCTGGAAAGGAAAAATCACATGGTAAAAGGTAACTAACTCTGAGCTTAGTTAACTTACTTAGATAATAGTTAATTGATTTGATACATAAGAAAACTAAAATATCTTCTGAAATAACATCTAATCTTCCTTTAATAGGAAAGCATTTTTTTAAAGTAGAGAATAATTTGGAATGGGAGAAGTTATTTGCAAATGACATTAGGGATAAAGGGCTGGTATCCAAGATCTATAAAGAACTTCTCAAACTCAACACCCAAAAAACAAATAATCCAGTCAATAAATGGGCAGAAGACATAAACAGACACTTCTCCAAAGATGACATACAAATGGCTAACAAACACTTAAAAAAATGTTCAACATCACTAGTCATCAGGGAAATCAAAGCCACCATGAGATACCACCTTACACCAGTCAGAATGGAAAAAAATTGACAAAACAGAAAACAATTAAGTGTTGGCAAGGATGTGGAGAAAGGGGAACCTTCTTACACTGTTGGTGGGAAGGCAAACTGGTACAGCCACTCTGGAAAACAGTACGGAGGTTCCTCAAGTCATTAAAAATAGAGTTACCCTACTCAGCAATTGCACTACTAGGTATTTACCCCAGAGACACAGATGTAGTGAAAAGAAGGGGCACCTGAACCCCAATGTTCATAACAGCAATGTCCACAATAGCCAAACTGTGGAAAGAGCTGAGATGCCCTTCAATAGACAAATCGATAAAGATGATGTGGTTCATATATACAATGGAATGTTACTCAGCCATCAGAAAGGATGAAAACCTACCATTTACATGGGCATGGATGGAACTGGAGGGGATTGTGCTAAGCGAAATAAATCAAGCAGAGAAAGACAATTATCATATGGTTTCATGCATATGTGGAATATAAGGAAGAGCACAGAGGATCACAGGAGGGAGGGAAAACTGAATAGGAAGAAATCAGAGAGGGAGACAAACCATGAGAGACTATGGACTCCGAGAACCAAACTGAGGGTTACAGAAGGGAGGGTGTGGGGGGAAGGGTATCAGGGTGATGGGTGTAAAGGATGGCATGTGTGCTGATGAGCACTGGGTGTTATACACAACTAATGAATCGCTGAACACTACAACAGAAGTTAATGATGTACTATATGCTGGCTAATTTAACATAATAATTAGAGAATAATTTTTAAAAATTTCTGTTCATTTCCAGCAACCACTTTCTAAGTTATAATATCAAGAAATTTAAATCAGCTAAGGGAATCTACCTGAAAAACTAAAGAAATTCAGTAGAAGACTGATGACAAGATAAATGGGGGGGGGGAATCAGTAACTTTCCCCACATACTAACAATAAAAAACTAGCTAATGGCAGGGAAAGAGTGGAAGAACCCCCACCGATGTCAAGACCTATAAGAAGAAAATTGTGAAATTCTAAAGAATTCTTGTTTATTCGTTTAACAAAAATGAACTAAATGAGGCACCTGGGTGGCTCAGTCATTAAGTGACTGCCTTCAGCTCAGGTCATGATCCCAAGGTCCTGGGGTCGAGCCCCACATCAGGCTCACTGCTCCTCGGGAAGACTGTTTCTCCCTCTCCCACTCCCCCTGCTGTGTTCCCTCTCTCGCTGTCTCTCTCCCTGTGAAATAAATAAACAAAACTTTAAAAAAAATACAAAAAAAAAACCCTAAGAACCAGATTGTATTAAGTGCCAAAATTATAATAGAGGACAGTGGTGTCCTCAATGAGTCTGCAGTTACATAAATAAGCAATTACAGAACACACAGTGATGGATACAATGTCTTAGGGGAGCACAGTGTGTATGAGTTTGGGGGGTGGAGGGATCATTAACTCAGTTTGCGCAGTGTCAGGTGAAGGATCCTAGAAAAGGTGATGCCCACCCTGAAGGATGACAAAGAGCTGGCCAGGCAAAAAGGCAGGAGACAGTCATTCAAGGCAGAGCCCAAATCAGAAAGTGAGAAAACGCCGGTATTTTGGGTACCTGTGTGCAGTTTCATGTTACTAGAGCATACAATTTGAGAACGGAGTCATGAAAGATAGGAAAAGGCATAAATGAAAAAACAGAACAGTCCTGGATGAAACCTTACATCTGTAGAGATGTCAATTCTCCCTAAATGAATATTTGTATTCAAAGCAATTCGAATCAAAATCCCAATTGTGGGTAGGGGGAGGTTTGTCAGCTCTTGTTTCATCTGCAAGACTCAATATATTGTTGCACTTGTGGCTATGATTTATGATAGCAAAAAAGCACAGAGCAAAATCAGGCTAGGGAAAAGGTACATAGGGCAAAGTCCAGAGCCACAAGTTCCCAACGGCCCTCTCCCAGTACAGACCCACCATTTGTGCTTAATTCCTCCAGCAATAAGATATGACAACGCATGCAAAATATTATCTGCCAGGGGAGGCTCGTTAAAGACTTGGTACCAGGGTTTTTACTAGCCACTGATCACATTAGCACTCTCTACCTAGCCTGTTCCAAAATTCCAGATAGGCAAAAGGAAAGCGGGTGTCCAACATAAACTATACTGTCCATGAAACAGTCAAGGTTCTGGAAATGGTGAGAATCCTCCAAAATTCCAAGTTCCCAGACACCAGCCAAGGGCCAACCTTGCAAACAGGCCTTTCTTCGGATAAGCAGTCTCAAGCCTGCTGTGATAACTTTTTCTGTATAACCACAATTCATTCATTCTTTCATACACTGGCTCAACATATACTGACCACATATTCTGGAGTCCGAGATGCGGGTGACAGAATGGTGAATAACACAAAGTCCCTGCCCTCTTAGAGCTTGTGTTCTACCCACACAAGATACATATGTCGTGTGTCAAGTCGTGGTCAGTGCTGTGAAACACAAAGCAAGTGCGAACAGCTGAGGCCAGGAAGGAAGGGGTTGTACTGGTGTTTACTACAGAGAGGTCAGGGAGGCCTCTCTGGGGGGTAGCATTCTGCAGAGATCTGAAGGAAGCAAGGAAGGGAGCCTGCAGATTCCTAGGGGAAAAGCATTCCAAGAGGAGGGAAAACATACAAAGGCCTTGAGAGGATGCTTCGCACACCTGAACAACAGCAGAGGCCAGAGTGGCTAAAATAGGAGTCATTGCCCTTTCTTCACAGGATTGTGTGAGGACCTAAGAACAATGTGTACCTGTACTTTAAAAGCCAAGTTGGCATTTTTATTAAACAGCTTTCACCTTGGAGAGTTTATTATCTACGGAATATGCTTTTGGAATTTATTTTTCCTATTTTCATAACACAAATAAGATGTCCATTTTTTTTAAAGATTTATTTATTTATTTATGGGGGGGGCAGAGAGAGAACAGAGCCTGACTCGAGGATCCCATGACCTTGAGATCAAGACCTTAAGCTCACCACCTGAGCCGAGGCCAAGAGTCGGACACACACAGCTGACTGTGCCACCCAGGCGTCCCCAAATGCACTCGGACAGATATTCAAAAAAATTATTCTTTTAATTTATATGTACTTGAAAATATACCTTCCAGCAAATATTTAGTGACTGTGTTTTATATTTTAAACATTTTTCAGATTTCTAAATAAAAATATCAAGAATGTGTTTTATTAACAAAACTATAAAAATGGGTATCTTCTTGACTGTTGCAATACAAAGACTT
This sequence comes from Ailurus styani, assembly GCA_002007465.1. Taxonomy (NCBI): domain Eukaryota; kingdom Metazoa; phylum Chordata; class Mammalia; order Carnivora; family Ailuridae; genus Ailurus; species Ailurus styani. The sequence continues at coordinate 1,245,079 of LNAC01000041.1, read as the reverse complement.
CAAATGATGACTATGTAAGAGCCCACTATCCAAATAATGATGGCCTTTTCATCTAAGTCAGTATAATGAAACAATTTCTCACAATACCAAGGTCGTTTCTGTTAGTATCCGGCAGATTTCTGGCTTTTATTGCTCTCTCCATTCTTAGCTTATGAAGTCTGTTTTATTTCATTTTGTTGTTTTTACACACAATTATGATCTCAGCTGAAAACTAAAATAATATTAGGCTCATTAAGACGGTCATGTGGTCCCTCAGAGTCACCCTCTCACATACCAATCAATGTAAATCTTAAATGATCTGTTTCTCTACCTCTTCCTCATCCCATTCAACCCAATGGGTATGAACTGTGTCTCTGCATGGAGAAAAAAAAAAATCAGTCTCCAACAGGTCTCCTCGCTGGTCCCATTACATTGTCTTGAAAAACACTAAAGTATTATTCTACTGAGCTATGATTTAAATAGGCAAATGATACATGGAGTTGTTTGAATTTTACAAGTTTTTTGTTTTGCCTTCCTGTCAAAAATTAAAGCAAATATGCGCACACTGTGGTTTCCCTCTTTGGGTCATGTCCTTTGAGGCCGACAAAGCAGCGATGGTTCCTTTTCCCCACATGGGCGTAGNCTCTTTGGGTCATGTCCTTTGAGGCCGACAAAGCAGCGATGGTTCCTTTTCCCCACATGGGCATAGAGACTCTGGCACACAATTTGACTGGGAGACAGGAGGCTGGTCACAAAGCCTGGCTGTGAAAATGGGGAAGAAACAAATGTGCTTTCCAGCCATAGTGTGGTGGCATGGCAAGGTGGCTACACACCCAGCTTCACACAAAACCACTTGGCCACAAGGTATCAGCCCAAGATCCCTTCACACTGTGTCACATGGATGGCACTCTGGTGGTGAGGAGGCATCACTGATACTCCCTGTGTTCTTGTTCCCGGATACTGCAGGTTCTTTCTACTTCAGAGGGGAGAAAAAGGGAATGGGGGCAATACAAATTATTCATCCAGCAGTTTGAGCGAGGTACACTGTGATGTGACCTTGGTCGGGGACCCACAGCACCTTGCTCCACACACAGTCAAAATCACTTCTGCGTTTTCCACACCACTTCACTAAAGTAATTATCTCAAGTGTTGTACATGTCAGAGCCTGTTCTTTTCGCTCACATACTTCTGGGACTAGGGCAGTTCCTGGCACACAGTAAATTTGTGTTTACTGTATGAATAATGCATAAATCTATGTATTCAAGAATGAAGAAGCATCAAAGGTGTGAATGTACAAATCAAAGCACAAATCAGCAAATAAATATAAGGGGTCTATAGGACATAAAGGGGGTAGGAGAAATAAGGAAAAGTATTAAATATGTTATTTTCATGAAGCTTTCCAAAAATAGAGGGCAGAAACATAAAATATAGAATTAATTTGCATTCAGAACTTCATGGTAAATCACAGACCTCAACTAAGAACAAGTGGGAAGGAGAACACACAGAAATCACCAATCGGAATTTCTCTTACACTACCCTCAAAACTGGAGAACAATGAAAAGACACTTTCTCAAACAGATCTCACAATAGATGTCAAAATTACAATATTCTAACAATTACCACTATCCAAGGCAAGTGAATGGCGCAAACTTTATGAGCTGATGAGCTAGGAACATGATTACTGAAAAGAAAAAACTCCTACAGTCAACTATGTTTTGACAAGGGCACCAAGAATACACGACAGAGCAAGGATAGTCTCCTCAAAGAATGATGTTGGGGGAACTGGACAGCCACATGCAAAGGAAAGATGGCGGCAGGGTGGACAAAGGGGGAGAGAGGGAAAGGAAGGAAGAAAGGAAGGGAGGACTGGAGGACGGGAGGAAGGAAGGAAAGAAGGAAGGAGAGAAGGGAGGAAGGGAGGGAGGGAGGATGGAACGATGCAAGAATGGAACGATGCAAGAATGGAATGATGGAACAATGGAAAGAATGATGGAAGGATGGAAGGGAGGAAGGAGGGAAAGAAGGAAAAAAGGAGAGAAGGAGAGAAAGAGAGAAAAAGAGAAAAAGAAACTGGACCCTTATCTTACACTACTCACAAAAATAAACTTGAAAATGAATCAAAGATTTAAATGTAAGACCAGGAACCATAAAACTCCTAGAAGAAAACAAAGGGAAAAGACTCTGACATTGGTCTTGGCAAAGATTTTTTTTTTTGATAAGACATTAAAAACATAGGCAATAAAAGCAAGTGGGACTACATCAAAAGAAAGAGCTTCCGCACAGCAAAGGAAACAATCAACAAATTGAAAAGGCCACTTTTCAGTTGTGAGAATATATTTGCAAACCATGTATTTGATAAGGGGTTAATATCTAAAACTTCTTTTTAAAAACCCCATACAACTCAATAGCTAAAAAGCAAATTAAATTAATTTAAAGTGGGCAAAGAACCTGAATACACATTTTTCCAAAGAAGACAGACAAGTGATCGTTAGGCATACAAAAGTGTTCAACACCACTCATCATCAGGGAAATGCAAATCAAAACCACAATGAACTATCACCACACACCTGTCACAATGACCACTATCAAAAGACAGATAACAAATGTTGGTGAGGATGTAGAGAAGAGGGAACGCTTATCTACTGTTGGCGGGAGTATAAATTGGTTCAGCCACTACGGAAAACAATATGGTGCTTCCTCAGAAAATTAAAAATAGAGCCACCATTTGATCCAGCAATCCCATTCCTGGATACACAGCCAAAGGAAATGAAATCAGGATTTCAAAGACATATCTGCACACCCACGTCCACTACAGATTTATTCACAATAGTCAAGACACAGAAACAACCCAAAAGTCCTTAAATGGATGAATGTATAAAGAAGATATGGTGCTTGTATGTATATATATATTTGTATATGTGTGTGTATATTTGTGTGTGTGTAATGGAATATTCAGCCATAAAAAAGAAGAAAACAATATGCAACAATATGGATGAACTTGGAAGGCATTATGCTAAGTGAAATAAGCCAGACAGAGAAATACAAATACTTTACCATCTCACTTATATGTGGAGTCTAAAATAGGAAACTCAACAGAAGCAGAAAGTAGAATGGGTTCAGGGGCTGGGGAAAGAAGAAATGGGGAGATGAAGGTCAAAAGATACAAACTTTCAATACACAAAAGAACAAATTCTGAGGATCTAATGTACACAGCATGGTACCTATAGTTAATAACACGGTATTGTATCTACGATTCAGGCATTATGTGAGGTGAAGGAAATTGCCACGGTCATGTGGTCATTCACTGGAGATACTGAAGTTCACCGCAGTTTCCTGACATGGGCACTTAGCTCCTCATTGTGCTTAGAACAATGCTGAGAACACAGTAAATAAATGCACATTTTGATAAATCAAGGTAGTCCCATAGACTACCAACAAGATAAAACTTTGAGGCTACTATAAAAAATTGTAAGACGATTGGGAGAAGTTGAGCTTTGACTAAATATTTGATAATAAGAAATTATTGTTACTATTTTTTTAGGTGTGATAATGGTATTGTGTTTATGTTTAAAAAAAAAAAGTCCCTGTGTTCTGAACAGTGTTTTCCTCCCCCAACATCCACATGTTGAACCCTTAACTTCCATGAGATGATATTTGGAGAGGGGGCCTTTAAGGAGGTAATTAAGATTAAATGAGGTCATAAGGGTGGGGTCTTAATAAGACTGCTGTGTCTAGAAGACGAGAGAGAGAGAGGGGCACCTGGCTGGCTCCATCAGTGGAGCATGTGGCATTTGATCTCACCCCACAGTCAGGGCAGAGGAAGAGGCACCAGGAGCACAAGAAAGGAAAGGCTGTGTGAGAACACCGTGAGAAGGCCAGCAGCTACCTGCAAGTCAGAAAGGTCTCACCAGAAACCAACCCTAGCAGCATCTTGACCTTGGACTTTTAGCCTCCAGAACTATGAGGAAATACCTTTTTGTTGTATACTTGAAAGTTGCGGAGAGCAGATCTTAAGCATTCTCACGACAAACAAGTCATTCCACAATGCATATGCATTTGTCAATTATTTCCCAATAAACTGGGGGGGAAAATAATACAAAATAAAAAGGGAAGGAGTCCTAAAAGAATTACTAGAAAACACGGCTTTAAAATATTCCTCTTTTTATGAGTAAGCAGGTTTTAGAAATCGATCCCCAGGGCAAATTTAATATACTAGAAGAGATTACTACAAAGCAGCCTTGCCTGTGTTAGAAAACAGTATTTCCCTGAGAATTTTCTGCTTTTAAACTATTTTTTGCAACACGTAAAGGCTTAATATAAATTCTTTAAAAACTTTCATTCTTTTTGTGCTTTATCTTTCCTGAATAGAAACTGTGGTCACTACTACTAGGAAAACAGAAATGGCCTGAGAGGTCTTCCAACAGCAGGAGGAAGCGCACACTGCACCTGCTCTTTGCTTAAGTAGAGCCTCTGATCAGCTACTTCTGGCTCACGCCAAATGTGCGCTACTTCAATGAAGCAGTGGGAAGAGAGTATGATCACAGTGTTCCATCAGTGATAGCAAGTTCCTTCTCAAGGTTTGTCAAACAGAAAAGAGTGGGAAGAAGGAACAACCCTGAAGCCAAGATTTTTAAATAGCTCCTCACCAGTCCTAGAAATGGGAAGTCCAGAAGTCACCCGCTCTGGAGAGTAAGCTTACAGAACAGGAAGGCCCTCACAGGCCTTTCTCAGGATCTCACCTCTCTTTCCTGGTAAGAGTTTCCACTCAGGAAAAACTGCAGGTAAGCAACCGAACTGCCTTCTTGCCACTGACAGCTAATACCAAAAAACCTAACTAAAAGTGAAATAATACACACAGTTGGAGTGATGGGGTTTATCCTCCTTAAAAAAGAAATCTGTCAAATGCATATTCCATCCTATAGCTAATTCTTCAAGGTTCACACTTCAGCATGATGCTAAGGTTATGGCATTTTTAATTCTTGACATAGATTGTTAGAAACCGGAATTATTGGGCACAAGGATAAGAAATGCTTTGATGCGATTTTTGTATGTTGCTCTACACAAGTACCAAATATAATTTTAAGTACACTTACAATGTGTTTGCCAACTTTTACGCACGCATTTATTAAGTACGTACTATTGTGCCAGACGAGAAGCTGGAGATTACAGAAAGTTAAACAAAGTCCCTGCTCTCTTGGAGTTTATATTCTACTGCTGATATGTCTACTAATGGGGAAAAGATGTTAAATTCACTTATTTCCCAAAGTCCAATCAATAACTGTTGTATTATGTTCATAATCGTAATAAGTATAAGGTTTCTCAAGCATATTTATTAAGTATATGCGGTAGAAGGTTTCTTGCTTACTAAAACAGCAGAAAGGTGTTTAATTTATATTTAATTTATAATATAACTATCCATGTTACCACATAATTTTTCCTACCTGATTATTTCCTTAGATGCTAATTGTTACGTTCAGCCTATGTGATTAAAAGGTGGTATCTGGGAACCAAACTTCAGGCCACATTTTGGATGCCCCAGCTCTACAGCACAGCAATATCTGAGAATGTTCCTGTCTTGAAAGCATTTTTTCTTCTACCTTTTCTCAAGGGCTCAGTGTCACTGCTCTTTCACATCCATATGCAGGCATTCAGATTCAACCTCTGCTGGGTATCCTCTCTAAATCCAGCCCTTTTCTGCCTCTGTCGTGTGTCAATACCTTTTATTAACCAGACCTGGGCTTTAATAGATTTGTTGTCTTTGAACCTTAACCTACTGGTTTTCCATTGTTATGGTTCCCCTTGGTTCATATTTACTACCTCATACGTATCTCTTACACGTACACATTGTTGTCAATCCATATCGACAATTCCCTGGAATCGGTTACCACAATCTCTTACCTGAATTACTGCAGTACTGCTGTAGCAGTAGGTCTCCTGGCTTACCTAACTCCAAATGGTTTTCTCAGGTCCCCAGCAACTCCACCAGGGAAACAGAACAATTCGTTTCTATATGACATTCAAACTGATTTTTTTAAAAATGAAAATCTGATCCTGCCAACCCCCATCTAAAGCTCTCTTCCATTGCCCTCCACTGATATTAGATGAAGTTTAATGTCGATATGCAGCCAAGATGGCGTAGCAGGAGCCCAACTTATCCTCTCCCTGAAACAACCAGAAAATCTGGTGGGGGAAGTGGGGGAGGAACCAGGCAGAGTCCAGCAGCCTCCTTGAGATGGGACAAGGAAGTAAGAATCCAGAGCAATAAGGTAAATAGAGTCTTCAGGAGAGAATTCCAGGGAGGAGGGTGCTTGTGTTGGGTGTCTGCCTTCAGCTCTGTTTGTCCTAGGGTCCTGGGATCGAGCCCCACGTTCGAGCCCCACGTTCGGCTCCCTGCTCAGCGGGAAGCCTGCTTCTCCCTCTCCCACTCCCCCTGCTTGTGTTCTCTCTCTCTCTGTGTCAAATAAATAAATAAAATCTTTTTTAAAAAATAAAAAGAATATGATCACCGCAAAAATGTGAGAACTACTGCTCAAGGCCAAGAAAAGAATGAGCCAAAAGAATTATAGGTACTAGCTGGTACTCAAACAGGGCCAAGGAATTGTGCCTTGTTCCCACCAGTCAGGCGAGAAAATTTAATAATTCATGGCGCATCTGGTAGAGAATTCAAAGGGTCTTGGCTCCAACAGGAATAATTAATTCCACACTAAGCATTGCTCTGGTCCCATGTAAAGAATCCTAAATGCATGACCAAAATGATCAAACTGTTTTCAAGTAAAACTTACCTGCATCCCAGAACAAAACTACCTAAGATTTATAGGAATACAAAATTATGAAACACCCAACAAGGTAAAACTTGCAGTTTCTGTCATGCGACCAAGAACTATCTAGCATGAAAAGAAGCAGGAAGATAATTCTCCCTAATGTGGAGAATAATCAATCACTTGAAACCAAGTCAGATCTGACATAAATATTAAAATAAGAAAATGACATCACGGCTTATTAACACGGCTCTGTCTCCCAATACAATCTGGCTTCCAACTAACTCTCCAGCCCCTCAAGTCTCCCCTCAACAGTCTATACTTACACTCTACTGAATTTATTTCAGTTCTTCAGAAACACCATGCTGTTTCTTGCTTTCACTGTTAACTATCTCCCCTGACTGTAAGGCTGGTCCATCCAGTGCGGTGTGCAAGGAAACTGTCTAAAGAAGAAAAAATTCCTAATTTGATGTGTTCACCAGTATCAATGGTGTAAGTACTTCCACCATGATCAATTTCAAGCTATCAATGGTTCAACAACCAGCTTGCAAAGTTCCTGAATTTTTAACTATCAACTCTCATGAGCTGGTAAAAGCCTGCATTCATCCCTCCCTTCACTTGCTTGCAGCCTAATCACTCATCCTCAGCTCTCAAGTTCAGCATCAGTTCCCCTGGGAAGCTTCCATGATGCTTCGAATGTAAGTTAAATATTCCTCTTCTGTGTTCCCGTGATACACTGCACTTTCACCATTAAGGCACCAAAGATACTGTCTTTCTGTATTCGTCTGATCCATAAACCCCAAGAGGATAGCTACGGTGCCCACCTTATTCATTACTGTATCCGCGCAACATTAGCACAGTAGCCAGCACATAAGAATGCTCAATAAAATTGGCTGAATGAGTGGTGAAAAGGAGAATACTGATACATTCAAGAGCATAGATGAATCTCAAATGCATTATGCGTTGGGAAAGACACAAGAGCCTGCATGCTGTAAGTTTCCATTTATGTGACTTCCTGAAAATGACAAAACCCACAAATCAGCAGTTGCCAGGGGCTGGGAGGAGAGGGGGGATTGCAATGGAATACAAAGAAATTCTTTGGGTTGGTGTTAGTGCTGTGTATCTTGATTTTTGTGGCGGTGGCCACGGACTGTACACGTTTGTAAAAACTGTATGACTAAAAAGGTTGAATTTTACTGTACATAAACTGTATCCCAAAAAACAGTAATTTATTTAAAAAAAAATAACTGAATGAATCTATCAGTGCTGAGGAGATAATGAAGAGCAAATTACATCCCAAACTTTTCACCAATTTACAGCATAATGGGCTGGGGAGGTGGGGGGAGGGGTAGCAGCAGCCACAGAGGTAGAGGTTAGATAAACTCACTGGATCAGTTTCCAGGCGCTGCCTTAACAGAGTTAACACATTCTGGGTGGTTTAAAACAACACAACTGGGGCGCCTGGGTGGCTCAGTGGGTTAAAGCCTCTGCCTTCTGCTCAGGTCATGATCTCAGGGTCCTGGAATCGAGCCCCATGCAGGGAGCCTGCTTCCTCCTCTCTGCCTGCCTCTCTGCCTACTTGTAATCTCTGTCAAATAAATAAATAAAATCTTTTTTTAAATATAAATAAATAAATAAAAACGAAACACAACTTACTCTCTCACACATCTGGAGGGCACAGACAAGTTCAATATGACGGTGTTGTGGGGCCATACTGTCTCTGAAGGCTCCAGGAGAGGATCCTTCCTTGCCTCTTCCTAGCTTCTAGTGTCCCTGACAATCCTAGGTGTTCCTTACCTGATAGCTGCATTGCTCCCATCTCTCCTCTATCACATGGACTTCTTCCTCCTCTGTCTCTCTCCTTTGGGTCTCTATGCAAATTTCCCTCTTCTTTTAAGGACACCACTCATTGGATTAGGGCCCACCCTAATCCAGTAGGATCTCATCTTAATTTGATTATATTTGCAAAGACCTAATTTAAAAACAAAGTCCTATTCACAAGTAGTGGGGGTTAAGACTTGAATCTTTCGAGGGGACATAATTCAATCACTTAACACACACAAACGGCTGTGAAACAAGGCAAAAAATATGACGGCACAAAAAGAAGTAGAAAGGGGCGCCTGGGTGGCTCAGTGGGTTAAAGCCTCTGCTTTCGGCCCAGGTCATGATCTCAGGGTCCTGGGATCGAGGCCCACATCGGGCTCTCTGCTCAGCAGGGAGCCTGCTTCCTCCTCTCCCTGTCTCTCTGCCTGCCTCTCTGCCTACTTGTAATCTCTCTCTCTGTGTCAAATAAATAAATAAAATCTTTAAAAAAAAAAAAAAAGAAGTAGAAAGTGCTATGGTTCTGAAGCTCTAGGAGACTTAAGAAAGAGGGCCTCCATGCGATTTAAAAAATAGTATTCGAAATGATCCTGGATGGAAAGGTATGATTTAGGTCAGGAGACGTGAAGGAGAAGATTAGGGCATCCTAAGCAAAGGGAAGAAAAGCTACAGGGTTACAAGACAGAGGCAGGAAAGGATGGTAATCAGGAAGGAGTCCAATTTGATTAGCTTATGTGTGATACACTGGAAATGTAGGTGGGAACCAGGGAGCAGGTGGTCAAATGCCTAAATAAGGAGACTGTACTTCATTCAGTAGATGCCTTAGTGCCACAGGGTTGGGGGGCAGGAGAGTGGCAAAAACAGCCCTCTTTTCTCAGCCCTGCTCAGATAATACAGTGAGATGATTCACATGATACTGGGTAATGAAAGGGTTAAGGTATAGGCACGGAGAGGTAGGGGGGCCCCTGACTAGGCTCTGAAAAGATTCCTATCAGGCAAAAGGCTAAGCCAGAGAGATCAAGAGATAAGGGAGCACTACTGGGTATTTACCCCAAAGATACAGATGTGGTGAAAAGAAGGGCCACAAGCACCCCAGCGTTCCTAGAAGCAATGTCCACAATTGCCAAACTGTGGAAAGAGCCGAGATGCCCTGCAACAGACAAATGGATAAAGAAGATGTGGTCCATATATACAATGGAATGTTACTCAGGCATCAGAAAGGCTGAATACTCACCATTTGCATCAACATGGATGGAACTGGAGAGGATTATGCTAAGTGAAATAAGTCAAGCAGAGAAAGTCAATTATCATATGGTATCACTTACTTGTGGAGCATAAGGAATAACATGGAGGACATTAGGAAAAGGAAAGGAAAAGTGAATCGGGGGTGAATTGGAAGGGGAGACAAACCATGAGAGACTGTGGACTCTGAGAAACAAACTGAGGGGCATGGAGGGGGGGAATGGGTAAGGCTGGTGGTGGGTATTAAGGAGGGCATGTATTGCATGGAGCACTGGGTGTGGTGCATAAACAATGAAACTTGGATCACTGAAAAAAAAAAAAAGAGAGAGAGAGAGAAAGAGAGAGAGAGAAGGGAACAGACCAGACCACCTGGCCCCAGACAATAGGGAGTATTTTTCTTTGGCGATTTTGCTGTAATCACAGAAAATGACCAAACCTCAAAAAAGTAAGTTATTAAGGGTGTTATCAATAGTCCTCGCTCAAACCAAGACGGCACAAAAATCTCAGGGCTACAAGCTCCCTGGTCAAGTTTTCAATAAAAGACTGCCACCCAAAGCCCTCAGTGGCAACCCATTCAGGGCCCCTCTCATTGTAGAGAGCTTCTTCTTTCCTCTCTGCTCTCTCCTTCACTTACTAAATAAACTTTCACTTCGCCCTTTCATGTCCACAAGATTCATTCTTGGATTCTGTGAGACAAGAACCCTGTGATCCTGCAACAATATGGTGAGGGACTTTTTCTATTTTTTTTTAAAGATTTGAGAGAGCATGGAGGATAGAAAGAGGGCAGGGGGAGGGGCCGAGGGAGAAGGAGAGAATCTCAAGCAGAATCCCCACTGAGCACGGAATCCCACGCAGTGCCTGATCTCAGGACTGAGTTCATGACCTGACCTGAAATCAAGAGTTGAACATTTAAATCGATTAATGGACTGAGCCACCCAGGTGCCCCAACAGGGGAATTTTCAAATGTGATTCTTTGGACTGTTCACATCATCTGGGTAGCAATTACAGATGCCCAAACTAACTTTTCCCTACGGATCTAGAAAACATATAATATCAAAACTAGAAACAGCTGAAGGGGCCCAAACATCTTGCTACTGTGTTTAATCTATTTCATTCATGTACTGAAATATAGTTCCTTCTGGAAAATGCAACATTAATTCAAAGTGTTCACATTTATTTGCTTCACTAAAAGCCTATTCTATTGTTAACTTGCAAGCTGGCATACAAAATTTAGTAAGATTTCTAATTTGTAGAGAAACGATTCTCTTAGGCAATTCCTCTTTCCAAAAAAAGTATGCCCAGAATGCAAACCAACTCACTTTTTTTAGGTTACAATGCTGAAGATCCTCGAACTATACTTAGGTTATTCTTCACATACAAGAAGAAAGTCGTGTGCAAACAAATACACAGAATAGAGAATGTAATTGACAGCAACTACGCTGAAATTCACAGCGAGAATGCCAAGGTCACAATTACTACATGCATTCTCACCTACCATCTGCATCTGTATTTAAGAACCTTTCTCCCCATACCCACCTCCCCCCTTCTTCTAAGCCCTTTTCTAGGACTATGCAATTTTAATTGCTCTATGGAAATGAGTCCTTGAAACCCTTTGGGATCCAGAAGGTCACCTCTCCCACGAAGCTACATTGTATCTAAATGTTCTCAACTGTCTGAAATTACAGCAACTCTAGTAGAAAAGTGGATAGAGTTTCTGGAAAACAATTTTTTTTTAATTTTAAATACAAAAAATCTGATTGCATGGCCAGATAAGTCAATTAAAATATCACTTTGGTGTCATATTTCTTTCAACCATAGTGTAATTTCCTTAAGGCCTAAAACTTGACATTCAGCTATAGTTAACAACTTCAAAATCAAATTCTAACTCCTAATTGTTTTATTTCATAAATGGCAATACTAGCTAACTATTAACTACCAGTGACAAGCCTACTGTTTCCCTATCAGCAGGAACCATGAGACATCCCTCCTCCCTTCCCCACACAGATTCCCAGGGTTGGGGCTAGAAGGAGTCTGAGTTCTGTCCCTCAAACTGTATTCAAAAGTAAATAGAAATCATATTAGGTAGGCCATGATTTATATTTTTGGTGCCTTTCCTGACCTCAATTGAGAGCCTTGTTCCCTAAACTTTCCTGCTTCACTTTATTTCTTTAATGACAGCTTTATTGAGATATAATTCAAAGGCCACACAATTCACTCCCTTCAACTGGACATTTCAACGATTTTTAGTATGCTCACACAGTTGTGTAACCCATTGCCACAATCAATTCGGGAACATTTCACTATCCCAGAAGAAAACCTGCGCTCAACAGCAGTCTATTTCCTCCGTAACACCAAGCCCTACACAACCACTAATCTACTTTTTTTGTCCCTTTGGATTTTCCTCATCTGGAGATTTCCTATAAATTAAATCAAACACTATGTGGTCTTTTATGATAGGCTTCTTTCACTTAGCATAAGTTTTCAAGGTTCATCCATGTTGTAATGTGCGTCAGTACTTCACTTCTTCTTATAGCAAGATATTCCATCGTGTAGATGTATTTATAACATTTTATTTGTCCATTCATCAGTTAATATCGTTTTACTTTTTTAAGATTTTTTGAGAGAGAGAGAGAGAGAGAGAGAGAGCGCACACAAGCAGGGGGAGGTTCAGAGGGAGAAGGAGAAACTGACTCCCCGCTGAGCACATAGCCTAACTCGGGGCTCTATCCCAGAACCCTGAGATCATGACCTGAGCTGAAATTAAGAGTCAGTGGCTTAATCGACTGAGCCACCCAAGGGCCCCTCAAATAAATAAAAGTCTTTTTTAAAAACTGTGTATTTTCAGTGATTCTAAAATAATGAAAAAAGAGACAGCATGATATATATTAAAAACGTGGGCTTCAGAAGTCAGAAAGCACTGCTTTTCATTGCTTATTTGCGTGAAAACTTGGGGAAGTGACCAATGTACTCTGGGCTTCAATTTTCTCATTAGAAAAAAAGGATAGTAACACTCATTCTGTAGGACTACTTCCAGAAGGAGATAATAATGTAAAACGCCTTGCCCAGTATCTGACATGAATTCAATGCTTAATCAACTTCTGTAGCCCCACCCTCCCAACCCGCCCATCGCTCAGTGTCAAATCCAAACTAATCTCCTCCAGGAATTCTTTCTTCCAAAGTAGGGAAAAAGAAAGTAAAATTCACTCCCGGACTCAATCCAACCACATGCACAGACCCGAGTGAAACAACAACATTCTTATGTTTGGTGTGCCAATTAGCATATTAACTTTCCTTTATTTCTAGTGCATGGTCTTTAGATTCTCAGCATTCATATATGAATTACTCTCCATATATCCATGAAGACGTGTATTAAGTTGTTAAACGATTTCATTAACATGACTGCCGTAACAAAAAGGAAATGAATAATCGGGCAAATGTAAAGCCACTCAGTTTCGAGGTCAGTCCAGTTCCCCTGGACTGCTCAGTCACGGCGGGAGCCAGACGCATGCGTGTGCCCACTCTCCTGTGTATGTGAGGTGGGGGGGTACGCAAGGGAGGGGGGGCAGACAGACACTGAAGAGGACATGGAACATACTCAAAGGAGGTGGAAGCCCTCTGTGCCAGCACATCACACAGAATATCGGAGATAGCTGAGGGACTTTCGAGGATCTGATTCAACTGCCTCCTTTCACAGACACACAAAAAATAAGGCTCAAATTTGTTGGCTGACTTTCCAATGTCAACATCGGAGTGGTACGACAGGGGTTAGGACCCAGCTTTTCTAGCCCGTGGCCCACAGCCTTTTCCACCAAACCACGAATGAAAAGAAAAAGGACTCTGGACTTGGAATGTCTTCCCATTTCTGCATCCAGACCACGTCTGGTCTAGAATCACAACACTGCAGACACCACCAGGACATGGGCCTCCTCATCCAGCTCCAGTTCTGTGCTGACACCTATGAGGCAGTAAGTTCACTGGGCCTCTTCTCAGGGCTGAGACTTCCAGTGTTAGAAAACAAAGTCATGTGCTCTCCTCCCAAGTCGGACACTACGGTGTTGCCAGGGTAGTTGCCTCAGGCTGCCAACCGTGACATGCTCTGGGAACAGCTCAGAAGAAAGCCTGCGGTACCCAAGGCCACTTATTTTGCTTCCAAACTCAATTAAGCTTTATTTTGTTGTTTCAGATTTTAATTTATTTGAGAGTGTGAGCGAGCACACATGAGGAAGGGAGAGGAGCAGAGGGAAAAGGAGAGGAGGGGAGAGAATCTCAAGCAGACTCCCTGCTGAGCATGGAGCCCAACTCAGGGCTCAGTCTCACAACCCTGAGATCATGACCTGAGCTGAAACCAGGAGTCGGATGCTTAACCAACTGAGCCACCCAGGTGCCCCATGGATTAGGTTTTTAAATAAGGTGTTGTTTAAGGGACTTTGTCAACCCTCTCTGTGCTCCATGTTTTTCACATTTAAAAAAAACAAAACTGCTAAGTCGACTTAAGGGAGGAAATGGGAACTTGCATTAGGCCCATGTGTTGCAAAAGTCCTCATAATTCAATAAGTAGCACAGATTTCATGTGCTCATCCCCTCTCTTCTCCATTCCAATAACTGTCCACAAGTTAAAATCCAGCCGCTCATAAGACAGAGAGCAAAGTTGCTTTCCCGAAGTCCTAATAACCCTTAAAAACAAGAAAGCCCTAGTAATATCCCTGCTGTGCTGTCCTAAACCACAAAACTCCCAACACCAAAATAAACTCCATTTGGAGCAAAGACTTAAACACTTTTTTAAAAAAGTGAAAAGTGCTAGAAGAAAACATGGGTAAATCTTATCGTATTTTATAACCTCGGAGGTAAGGAAGAACTTCATAAATTTCTACAAAATGCTATATGACTCCATAAAATGTAAAATATCTGTCGTGTCAAAATCTGTGGAGTCAAAAGACAAATGACAGTGTGGGAGGAATATGTACAACACAGCAGATAAAAGATTTCTCCACCTGCTACAATGTACACTTTACAAATCAATTTTAAATTTTTCCGTGATAAAATATACATAAGACTGTACCTTTTTAATCAATATTAAGCATACAGTTCAATGGTATTAAGTATACTCACATTGTTACACCACCACCATCCATCTCCAGAACTTTTCACCTTCTCACATCAAAACCCTGGACCCATTAAACAGTAACCCCCTTTCTACTTTCTGCCTTCCAGAATTTAACTACTCGATGGGCCTCATATATGTGGAATTATACACTATTTGTCCTTTTTTGTGACTGGCTTATGTCACGCATCATAATGTCTTTCAAGCTTCATCCATGGTGCAGCATGGGTCAGGATTTCCTTCCCTTTTAAGGCTGAATAATATACCATTGTATGTCTATACCACATGCTGTTTATCCATTCATCTATGGATGAATGGTTTTTGGGAGTTTCCACCTTTTGCCTGTTATGTACCAATGCTTTTCTTAAAAAAGACAAATAATCCAGTTAGCAGCCAAACCCAGGAGGTCCGCCTCTTGGTTCACCCCGGGGACCGCCGGCAGGGAGAAGAGAAGCCCACACAGACTGAGGAAGGCTGTGGGTCTGGGGTGACAAGGCTGGAGATCTGAAGCACCACCAGCTTCCCTCACATAATTCTTGCTGAATTCTGAAGCTGCTTCAGAGACCAAAGTGTTCTATAGATTTTTAATATCCCTTGTAGCACCCTTCCACTGCTCCAAGGGCCTGCCCAGGCGGTCCCTCAAAGCATCTCCCCAAGTACTAGTTATTTTCTTGGTGTTTGGGTTTGTGAGGGATCTGGTTACAAAGTTGCATCGGTGCTGGATGGCTGCTCCCACCCCTATTTTAGTGTGCAGTTTTGCAGAATCCCAGGTTCCTCAGGAAGGCATACAGCAGAAACATCTTTACTTCCAACACCAAGAACAAAAGAAGACATTTTGTGCTTACTGCCATAGAGAGAAGAAGAAAGCTAGGTAATAGGCTGACGATTCAAGGAGAAAGACAAAAGTAAAATGCGCAGGGGAAAACAAAACCACACATAATGCTCTCAGGTGAAACTTGCCCCTTTGTGATTATAACATGATTTTATACTACTCAGGCTATTAATGCACTAGCAGTAGCGTGGATAAATTCCATGAGTATGTTACAAGTTCAAGGTCTGAATGAGAAAGCAGGAATCTTTTCTTCTCGTTAACAATAATGCTCGCTCTAAGATACAAAATTGTCATATACAAAAGTGAGAGCTTTTTAATTGCAGGCACTGCCAGCACACCATTCCTTGAAATTAGCAATTTAGCTTTAGAAGTAAAAGAAGTTGGGTTAAAGGATAAAAGTGTCAGCTATATTCCTACCCCCATCAAGCCATAGAAAGATCATCTAAGTATATCATCTTTCAACTGAAAACAATTTTAGAATAAATAAAATTACTATAATCTTATCAGGTATGCAAAATTATAAACACCACATCCATCTAGGACTTTTTTTTAAAGCATTAAAAACATCTGCTGTTAAAAGGGGTCTCTTTGGGGCGCCTGGGTGGCTCAGCGGGTTAAAGCCTCTGCCTTTGGCTCAGGTCATGATCTCAGGGTCCTAGGATCGAGCCCCAAATCGGGTTCCCTGCTCAGCGGGGAGCCTGTTTCCCCCTCTCTGCCTGCCTCTATGCCTACTTATGATCTCTCTCTGTGTGTGTCAAATAAATAAATAAAATCTTAAAAAAAAAAGGGGGGGGTCTCTTTTAGGAGTCCCCTTGGCATCTGAGGAAGACACAGACTCCTTTCCTTTCTCTGAGATCTGTCAGTAGGGAGCTAGAGGGTGGACAAGGTGGGAAGCTGTGAAGTGGCTCTGTACTTTGCTGGACAACTATTAAAGTGTCTATTTAGAAATTACCAGCAGGAAAGAACAAAAGAGAAATCAAAATAGTACAGAGCAAACACCTTCACTCCATACCCGCCATCTGCAAGGCACAGTCCCTGGTGCTGTAAGACACTGTCCACAGAGGCGAAAAGGGGCCCGAAGTAACTGGGAACTGAAGATAATTCCATCATTTGTGCATGTTCCTTACCCCACAGTCAACGTGACGCTGAGCACAGGCTTCCCCTCTCACAGAGCACAGGCAGGGATGTCTGCTCTAGGACCTTAGAAAGTGACAGCGGAGAGAGAATGCACCTTCTAAAATGCCCCACTCACTCAAGGGAGCCTTACCCACCACGCCAGGAGGAGATGGGCCTAACCGGACACACTGGTGAGGCTGGGGTAACAAGAACATTCTGCTGATGGGCCAAGGCCTTACCTCCTCAAAGGACGAACCTGGAAAGATCTAGTTTTCTGAGGTCTAGCCGACAGTAACGGCAGCCCTAACCAAGCGGGAGGAGAGCCACTGGTTCCACTGCCCCTACCTACTGGTTATCACCTCAGCTCTCCACTTGCCCACTTCTGGGCAGATACTGAGAGCAGACATTCCCTGTTAAAGTGTTTTGAGCTTTTGGGGAAGAAAAGCACTTTTAAACCAATGAATCATGATGACTCAACACTGAGCTGGGGGAGAAGCTCCAACCGTGACAACAGTTCCAAAACCTAACCCGCTCTGAATAGGATTCACGATGATCTCTCCAAGATACTTGAGAAATACGTGAAAATGAAGGTTCCTTATTCTTCTCGGGACAAACTCCAGCCCCAGCATCGAAGTCACCCCTGTCCCCTGCCGTGTTAGGGGCAGGCACAGTACGTGGTTAAAGCGTGCTCTGCGGACCAAAGCCAGCGCTGACGCCTCCGGAGGAAGGAGGGAGGACAGCGCGACACGCACTTCAGAACCAACAGCATTCCTCGCTGCTTTTGTCTGTGCTTGAGGCTTTCTTTTTGAGGAGATACATTTAAATGATCAAATATTTCACATAGCCTTTCACACAGTACATTACGCCATTCATTCAGAGTGATTTTTAGAAATCATGCAACGCCTGGGTAATAGACACACATTTTTTTCAGTACACCAAGACCCCGTGGGACAGTAACAGCTTTGTTAAAAGCATGAATTACAGATGAGATCTAAGGCGCTCGCGGGCGAGAGTTTTAAAAGAAGAATTTCTGGGCCATATATTGAGACTGTTAAAGAGCTAAACACAATGGTTAATAATACAGAGCTCTAAAAATAAAGGCATATACTATTTAAACATTGGAAAGTCATTGTGTATTCATCTAATTGGCAATAGGAAAAGATGGAACTCCAATCTGTCATAAATTACACAGAAAATTGGAAGAGCAGTTAAGAATCACCTTAGCAAGCTTCTTGTTACTTAAAGGCTGACAAGTAGCTACTGACTTACAGAATTCGTTTGCTTCTGAGTTATGTATTGAGAGACAGACAGAAAGACACAAGAAAAAGATGAGAGATGAAATGGGAGTCAGTTCACTATTTTTATGTTGGAGCTTCCAATAACTGGATTTGATGAGGGGAAGAGGAAGAAACTAGGCTTCTAGAAAGATTTTGCCACCTATACATTCCCTCAATTAAGTCAATTGTGGATCTTTGGAAGCAGTGTGAGGTAACAGAAATCAAACGTAGGTTTCAAACTCAGCTCCACAGCCAGATTCTCTGTGACCTTAGAAAAGTTAATTAGCGCAAGGGAAGCAAGGGCAAAAATGAACTATTGGGACTTCATCAAGATCAAAAGCTTTTGCACAGCAAAGGAAACANACTTCATCAAGATTAAAAGCTTTTGCACAGCAAAGGAAACAGTCAACAAAACCAAAAGACAACTGACAGAATGGGAGAAGACATTGCAAATGACGTATCAGATAAAGAGCTTGTATCCAAAATTCTATNAAAGAACAAATAATCCAATCAAGAAATGGGCAGAAGACATGAACAGACATTTCTCCAAAGAAGACATCCAAATGGCCATGAGACACATGAATAAGTGTTCAACATCACTCGGCATCAGGGAAATACAAATCAAAACCACAGTGAGATACCACCTCACACCAGTTAGAATGGCTAAATTAACAAGTCAGGAAACAACAGATGTTGGCAAGGATGCAGAGAAAGGGGAACCCTCCTACACTATTGGTGGGAATGCAAGTTGGTGCAGCCACTCTGGAAAACAGTATGGAGGTTCCTCAAAAAGTTGAAAATAGAGCTACCCTACGACCCAGCAATCGCACTACTGGGTATTTATCCTAAAGATACAAATGTAGTAATATGCAGGGGCACGTGCACCCGAATGTTTATAGCAGCAATATCCACAATAGCCAAACTATGGAAAGAACCTAGATGTCCAACAATAGATGAATGGATAAAGAAGATGTGGTATATATATACAATGAAATACTATGCAGCCAACAAAAGAAACGAAAACTTGCCATTTGCAATGACGTGAATGGAACTGGAAGGTATTATGCTAAGTGAAATAAGTCAATCAGAGAAAGGCAATTATCATATGCTGTCTCTGATATGAGGAATTTGAGAGGCAGGGTGGGGGTTCATGGGGGGTTGGGAGGGGAAAAAATCAAACAAGATGGGATCGGGAGGGAGACAAACCATAAGAGACTCTTAATCTCAGGAAACAAACTGAGGGTTACTGGGGGGTGGAGGGGAGGGATAGGGTGGATGGGTTATGGACATTGGGGAGGGTTTGTGCTATGGTGAATGCTGTGAAATGTTAAGACTGATGATTCACAGACCTGTACCCCTGGGGCAAATAATGCATTATATGTTGATTTTTTTAAAAAAAGAGTTCTAATGGAGAAACCTAGGAGGACACATAGGTAAGAAATCATGATACCATGTATTAATGGCTATCATAAAAGTATGAGAAGAAAAGTTAATTCGCCCCTCTTAACTTCCTCATTTGTAAAACAAGATTTTATACTATCTACTTCACAGACTTATTGTTAAGTTTGCGTGAAGGAACACGTGGACATCTTTTATAAGAGACGGTCAATGTCAGCACTCCCCACGTGCACTCCCTGTTCACCACTTGCAAAGATAAGTGGCTGCAGTTGGAAGGTGTCCTCTGTAATGCAGTAATTCTTGCTTGATACTAAAAAAATTATAGTTACAGAACAGTAACCACTAAAATTAGGTTTATAAAAAGTTTTTTTAAAATTGGGAAAATGTAAAACATTCACAGAACAAGTTTAGTATGGGCATCTCAATGAGATTCTTGACAAAACTATTACCTAAACATTAAGGGCAATTCTTGGTAAAAGGGCAAAAGCACAATATAAAACACTGTCAAGCATGTATTTCCACGAACACATAACCTAATCTCTTTCCAAGAGGGCACCTTAGTTGAAGTTCTGCCCATTTGAAATGTGTGACTGTTCTAATCTTAGCTCTCTCATGGTCTCTTTCAAGGGATGAGCTTGTATTTCACTGCTAATTGAACAAATCAATCTTCAAACCCAGACTGGTGACATATAACACTCACGTGCACCCCATTCCCACTGATGGCAAAAGGAAAAAACCGAGTCCCTATAGGCCAGTGACTAAAGTTCATGTTTGGTGAGAATGTTCTATAATTCAGTAGTAAAAATTCATCTAGCACCTAGTTATAAACTGATTGGATTTATTGTTTAGAGACTATCCTATAAATGACATAAGAGAAAACAATGAAGAGGCCTTAACTTAAACACAGCAGCCATGCCTACTTTTAAAGTCTGAAACCAAATGTTAAACTTTTAAATAGATTGGTTTTATTTTATTTTTTTAAGATTTTACTTATTTATTTGACAGAAAGAGACATAGTGAGAGAGGGAACACAAGCAGGGGGAGTGAGAGAGAGAAGCAGGCCTCCTGCTGAGCAGAGAGCCTGATGTGGGGCTCAATCCCAGGACCCTGGGATCATGACCTGAGCCGAAGGCAGATGCCCAAAGACTGAGCCACCCAGGCAGCCCCAGATTGGTTTTAAAGAGAGTAGAAATATATATACAGGTCCCAAATAATACAAATTCTCAAGGAGTCAACACTACAATTTTCTATTAATGAATAAGATAATAGAGACAACCAAAACATCATTAATTTGGGACTGAACAGCACATTGATGAACATAAAGGGCTTTGAGCAGATTTACATTCCTAGTTACACTTTGCTTAATCTAGTATCAAAATTATCTTGCAGTATCTCGGCAGCCTCATGGTGGGGTGACTAGCAATATGCTAAGTGGCAAGCACGGTGATCCTGGGATGAGGTCTAATTCAATAACTCCCTCATATACAAACTACCTTAAGTCATTAAAGTTTACACACTTCTTGTAAAACTGAAAATCAGTCCACTGAATCATAAGAAAACGATCACAAATACAAGCAGTCTCAGTGTCTTGAGTGCTTTCCCCTTAAGGTCAGAAACAAGGGAGGAAAGTACTCTCCCACCAATTCTAAAACACAAGAACAGACTTGAAGAAATGAAAAGAGAGCCTTTGCTCTTGGTAAAGACATGTCAAAATCATCCAAGGATACCAGACAGAAACTCAGTTATACAGAAATCAGTAAAGAGCACTGGAAATGGTGAAGATGTGAGTAGCTGTAAAAGACCATTTTTCTTCTTCTCTTCTTTCCTGACAAGACAACTGGTATTTAAGGCAAAAATAACAACATCGGAAGGCAGGCTGCATTACTGTATGTAGAAGTAAACATTAACACAAAGAGTGGGAAGGAAGGGACGAGAATTACACTTACATTTGAGGAGCGGGAAGAGTGAAATGTCTGTCCTTCTGATGAAGTTAATGTACATATTTAACGAAATCCCCCCAAGACAGGATTGAGCTCTTTTATAATCACAGAGTCCTTCTTTAAAAAGTTCAAATGTAAAAATAAACACAAAAGAATAGCTCAGATCACACTGCAAAGAGCCATGAGAAGTACTAAAACACAATTAAAAGCCTCTTTGATTAAAACAATGTGTAGCACATGCATACAGAGATACCAGTGGAATACGGAGTCCAGAAATAGACCCATACCTAGCATCTGATAGCGATATACCTCAAACCACTGAGGCAAAGACAGCCTTCTTAATAAACAGGGTTGGTGCAACTGGATAGTTATTTGGAAAAAGATTAGATCCATTTCCCAAACTATCCCAGAGAATAAACTCCAAAGCATCAGACATCTAAATGTAAAAACGTGAAACAAGTACTAGGAGAAAATGTAGGTGAATTCCTCTTTAGCAAGAGTACAGAGAAAGACTTCTTAGCTATGATTTAAAAACTAGATACAAAAAAAAAGATTGATAATGTGGCTACATAAAAATAAAAACTTTTTTTGGAAACATTTTTCTAGGTATATCTCCCAAGGCAAGGGAAACAACCGCAAAATTAAATTAAAATATTGGGACTGCCAAAATAAGCTTTTGCACAGTGAAGAAAACCCGTTAACAAAACAAAACAGCAATCTACTGAATGGGGAGAAGATATTTGCAAATGATACATCTGGTAAAAGGTTAATATCCAAAATATACAAAGAGCTTACACAACTCAACACCAACCCCCCCCAATAATCCAATTAAAAATGGGCAGACAACCTGAATAGACATTTTTCCAAACAAGACATACACATAGCCAACAGACATGAAAAGATGCTCAACATCACTCATCATCAGGGAAATGCAAATTTAAACTACAATGAGATGTCACCTCACATTTAGAAAGAACCCCCTGTATCCATCAGCAGCCACCTTCCTTTGCCCCCAATCTCCCCACCCCAGGCGACCACATATGTACCTTCTGTCTCTACAGATTTGCCTATTCTGGACATAGTCTGTGAGAAGGAAGGAAAAATAAAAAGCATATATATGCCCACTGTGACACATGAAATGTACAAAGGATAACCCAGGAAGCCGTTAGGGGGGTTACCTACAAGGGGTGGGAGAGGAAGGGTGCGAGAGATCTAAGAGGGAGTGACACTTCTCCGGGTGCCTCTTACATAGTTTTAACTTGGGGAGATGGCAATGTTATACACACAGTGAAATTAGTAAGGGTGGGAGGGAAGGAAATACCTAAAACTGAAAACTGAATTACTGAAGTAATTCAAGAAATTTATAGATGCCATATGTGACTGTATACTCTGAATTGTGGGGGAAAACAGCAAACAAATCCTCTACTCTTTCTAGGAGGTTTGTTTTTTGCAGTGGTAGATGGGAGAAGTAGTTTGGAAACTACACTAGATGAATTATACTACTGAGCTCTAGGGTTCTTGCTGTGAAAGAAGGAACATACAAATAAGTATGGAAGAGGGGAAGGCAAGAAAGAAACCTGTGTGGACAGACTAGGAGTACTGGTGTGAACGCTGTAGTAATTATGTGTTCACACCAGTACTCCCACTTCCTGTCTATCCAGTCCGTGTGTGTGCGGGTGTGCGTGCACGTGTGTGCATGGTATGTAGAGATATATGCATGCAGTTGTGTGTATGCTTATGTGGGTATGTACATACATGTATTCCCTAGCTTTGACCACCTAGAAAACACACCCCAGGAGCAATGTCCATGCCCAGCCCCTAAATCTTAGTTTGTAAAACCACTCACTTTAAAAGGGACCAGGACTCCTGAGAGAAATGGCCCATTCCAAAGTTGGGACAGGGCAGGTACAAGAGAGGAGTTTGGAAGATCCCAAAGATCTTCTAAGGATCCCAAGATCCTTAGAAAGTAAGGCAGTATCCTAAATAATGATGGCATGTGGCACAGGCATCCAGGAGCTAGCTCCAAAGGGCTGCCAACTGGCCAAATCCAGGATACTGTGAGATACGAGCTAAGTACAAAATACACGCCAGATTTCAAACATTTAGTACCCTTCCCAAAAAAACAGGATGTAAAATATCTCAACAGGGCGCCTGGGTGGCTCAGTGGGTTAAAGCCTCTGCTTTCGGCTCAGGTCATGATCTCAGCGTCCTGGGATCGAGGCCCGCATCGGGCTCTCTGCTCAGCAGGGAGCCTGCTTCCTCCTCTCCCCGTCTCTCTGCCTACTTGTAATCTCTCTCTGTGTCAAATAAATAAATAAAATCTTTAAAAAAAATAAAAATAAAAATAAAAATAAAATATCTCAACAATTTTTATATGGATTACATGCTGAAATGCTAATATTTTGGATATACTTAGTTAAATAAATATATTAATATTAATTGCACCTGTTTCTTTCTATAACGTAGCTACTAGAAAATTTGGAATTGCATATGTGGCTCCCATTATTGAACAGTGCTGCTATAGATTAAAAGATTTTAAAAACAGATCAACTTTTTTTTTAATGAGCTACTTTATAGTGTCTAGAGCTACATTTACATGATAAAACTATTTTTAAAAACACAGGAAGTAATTACTACAAACTCGGGACAGTGATTAACAGGGATGGTACAAAGAAGGACCTGGGGGGTATAACATTTTATTTCTTGACCCAGGTGGTGATTTCAAGGGCATTTGCTTTCTTTAAACTATAAATTTTTTGTGTGTGCTTTTCTGTAACTGTATTTATTTTACAATAAAATCATGCAACAACAAAAAAAGATATTTTAAGCTTTCTGACATAAAAACAGATTCTTACATATATCTAAAAAAATAAAAGCAAATGCTATTGGCAGGACTGGAAAACATTAATCAACTTTTTAAAACTTCTTGAAGTTTCTTTTAAAGGACCATAAAATTTAGTTGAAGCTAATTTGGCTCCTACTCTGTACTTTTAAAACCAAAATGATGATATGTAAATCTAGAAACCTTTTTCTACATCTTGTTTATTAAATAATTAAGATGGCACAAGCTGAACACTGCTACAATTCATGTCAAAGAAAAACAGAGCATTTTACAAAATTTAATGAAGCATGTTATGTCTTTGCAGTCTTTTAAATTACAGCATCCTTTTTTTATTTTATTTTATTTTATTTTATTTATTTATTTCACAGAGGGAGAGAGATCACAAGGAGGCAGAGAGGCAGGCAGAGAGAGAGAGGGAAGCAGGCTCCCCGCTGAGCAGGGATCCCGATGCGGGCCTCGATCCCAGGACCTGAGATCATGACCTGAGCCGA
The DNA here is from genome assembly GCA_002007465.1 of Ailurus styani. Lineage (NCBI taxonomy): Eukaryota > Metazoa > Chordata > Mammalia > Carnivora > Ailuridae > Ailurus > Ailurus styani. The sequence continues at coordinate 1,220,282 of LNAC01000041.1, read as the reverse complement.
AAGCAGAGGCTTTAACCCACTGAGCCACCCAGGCGCCCAGCATCCTTTTTATAATTAAACTTTTTCTTATAAATTACATGGTTTCAAACGACTAAGAATTTCTTCAATGCGATGGGAATTAATCTACCTTCTTAAAGGGAGATTAATGCTGTTGACTTCTAACACATGAAATAGCACATACTTCCACTTTTGTTTGTGCTTTTAAGAAAAAGATCCGTGTCAGTATCCTGTGGACATAAATTTTCTTAGCAAAAGAGGAAAACAAATTCCAGCCTCTAGACTCTCCTCCAAACTTTAATGATGTTTAGCAACATTGGGTAATAGTACTATTACATAGCAAAGTCAAATGCAGTAAGGTGATTCTAACCTCCGAAAGACAAAATTGGTATTTCTCAAGTCGTAGCTGTGCAACTTTGGTGTAGATCAGAAATCACCCTGAGAGCTTGCTTAAAATAGAAATGCCCAAGTCCTACCCCAAAAAATTAATTCAGTCGGAATCTACAGGTGCTGTCAACATCTATAATGTTTTCCCTAAATCTCAGCGGAATACTAATTCCCCTGGGACAGAAAACAAGAAGGGATGGGAATGGACCATATGAATTCTGAGCCTACTTGGCAAACACCTCAGCAATCTGTGGCTCAGAGCAAGACCACAGAAGGAAAAGATGGGCAAGCAAAAAGTATTTTCGATGTGTGGGATGCAACTTCCAAATATGTGAGACTCAATATACACACATTCTTCAGCTGATAGGGAATTTTACTGGGCATATTTAGGCTTATTTCGTCTCATTGCCTCCACTATTACAAAGTACAAATAAGAATAATTCCAACCAGCCTCTGAAGAGCTTCCTTTCTAACAGGAGAGTTGGAGCTACAATGAATGTAGCTAAGTATCACTCCCACAGAACACAGGTAAACTTCCATTTCCTATTCTCTGATTATAATCTTCTGCCTCTTTAGCATCTTCCCAACATACCTGCTCTTCCAGAGCCCCTTCTAACCTCTTATTCCTTGCCCATCCAACCCCTACCCCAGAACTAATGGACCATGTGAATTACTCTTATGAGGACCTCCCGCTACCTTCTACACTAGCCAGCGATACCCTCACCCTGGATTCATGATCTCTGCCTCAATATGCTAAAGGGATCCAAAGATAACCATGAAATGCAGATTTGGCCTACGTTTTTAAAAATTATGGTAAAATACACATAACATAAATTAACCACCTTTTCGTTGTTTGAGGGGAAAGAGAGAGAGAGAGACAGAGGGGTGGGTGGGGAGGGGCAAATGGGGAGAGAGAATCTTAAGCAGGCTCCATGCCCAGCTCGGGGCCCATCGCAAGGCTGGATCTTTCTTCCCTGAGATCATGCCCTGAGCTGAAATCAGGAGTCAGGCACTTCACCAAATGAGCCACCCAGGCGCCCTCCGTCTTAACCTTTTTAAAAGTACAGTTCAGAAACGTTAAGTATATTTCTATTATTGTGCAACCAGAACTTTTCCATCTTACAAAACTGAAACTCTGTAGGCATTAAACAACTCTCCACATCCTCCCAGCCCCCGGACCTGGTAAGCGCCATCCTACAGCCGTCTGAGTTTGGTTATTCTAGATACCTTGTATGAGTGGAATCATACAGTATTGTCTCTGTGATCGCCTTCTTTCACGTGTCCTATTATTTTTTTATCAGTACTTTATGGTGTTCCTTGTTACAATACTCTCATCCCTAATCCTGACTTATCTTAACCCCGGTACTTTTATCTTTCTCCTACTGTTCTTAAAAGGACAAGCTTTTTTTCCCATTATAAAGATAATCCACGTTCAAAGCAAAATACTTAAAAAAAAACATGAAGAAAGAAAAGGCATTGGTTCCCGAATTCCTACTACCTAAAAGGAACCACTATTAACATTAATGATGTTAGAATCTTCACAAGGTCCCTACCGTCATTATGTTCTATGTGCCTGTATCTAATGCAGAAAAAAAAAATTTTAACATGGTACTAAAACATACTGCATTTTCTTTCCTACTTTTATCAGCCCTACTATAAGTCTTTGTCCTTCTCCCTGTCTTGTTCCCCTCATGTTTTAGGTCAACTCCTGCAACAGCCATTAACTGGTTGCTCATCCTGCCTTTAGACTCGTACCTAGAAGCCACATGCCATATATTCCAACAGCATTTCTTCCTAATTTGCAAATGTCATTGTGACTCTCTGCTTAAAGCCCCCTGAACGGCCACTGAGTAAAAAACAAAGTCTAAGGTCTTTAGGACACCACAGATGGCACTGCTATCTGCTCCCTGCCTGCCTCATCAGCCTGACCCCTATCACTCCTCCTCTGCCTCTCCACTCCAGTACCCGGCATGCCCTCACCGCACCCCCCACCCCAGCCCCTTCACTGGGATGTGTCTTTCCTCCATGCCTTGGCACTTGCTCTTCCTTCTCTCTGGAATAATCGTCCTCTATTCTCCTTCATCTACAGATTTAAAGTCCAGTAGCAGAGGAACTCCTACAGGTTTAAAATTAACAATCACAGGAATGCCTGGCTGGCTCAGTCAGTAGTGCATGCAATTTCTTGCTCTTAGGGTTGTGAGTTCAAGTCCCACATTGTGGGGTAGAGTTTAAAATTTTTTTTAATTTTTAAGTAAAATTAATCATCATCTCTTCATAATTCCCTTCCAGAAAGAGTTCCTTTTACCCACTCTAGCCTCAATTAGTGTCCCTCTTTGTATCAACATGAGAGCACTCCTCTGCTACTGAACTTAACACATGGTCTCCTCAGGACACACTTGCATCTCTCCCACCACTAGCCTGTCAGCTTGAGGGCACGGGCCACATCAACTCCTCTTTGGATCTCTAGCACAGTGGCAAGTACATAAAAGACACTCAAAAAATGTTTGATGATTAATTTTCTAAATACACTTCCTCATTTTAAAATTTTAAACAGCTAAATTCATGTTTGCCCTTGATAATTTTTTAATGCTTTTCTATAAAGTCTGGCTTTAGCCACTTAGTGTGACCATAATTCCTCCCACTGTAGCTTAGAAAAAAAAAAAAGTGACACTCTCTTCATTATGATTCTTATTCTGTTTTGGTTGCTGACAGAAAGGGGCAAAGTAATCAGGTCCAACTTTCCTAGAGATTAATTCCAAACCAAGAAACATTTATAGAACACCTAGCTCAAGCCATGCTAGACTTAGGGCTGGCACTGCCTTTGTCAGATTACATTGACATTGGGCCATTAGAGAGTCCTACGATGGGCGGCCTCAGGTGATAGGAGAAAACAGCTGTTCATTTTCTAATAACCTTTTTTTTCTGCTTACAAAACAGTTTTAAAAAATTCAATAATGGATATACAGAAACCTAAAATTACCCATTATTCAACCATATTGAGGTAATCCTCATTGTATTTTCACCCAGTCATGGTCTGTGCTTATGATTTTATGTGAATTATATACACATTGTAAGTATACCATTTAAAAATCAATACTAAATCACCAATGTGTCCAAACTTACAACCAAATTTACAACCCAAATTTAATAGCTGTATAATAGTCCCTTTTAGAGTTATCATACAACATAATTATTCTAATAGTGGTAGGAATTTAGATGGCTTCCCATTTTTTCATTATAAATGATGACTCAATTAACTTTCTTGTGCATAAATCTTTATCTGATCCTCTATATTGTTTTTTAAATTTTACTAAGTTTTTTATATTCAGTCCAGTAAACATAGTGTTATATTAGTTTTAGGTGCACAATATAGTGATTCAACAATTCTGAACATTATTCTGTGCTCATCATAACTGCATTCTTTAATCCCCTTCATCTATTTCACCCATCCCCCTCACCCACCTCCCCTCTGGTAACCATCAGTTCGTCCTCTACAGTTAAAAGTCTATTTCTTGGTTTATCTTCTTGTCCTTTGCTTGCTTGTTTTGTTTCTTATGTTCTACATATGAGTGAGATCAAATGGTATTTTTCTTCTCTGACTTATTTCACTTAGCATTATACTCTTTAGTTCTACCCATGTTGTTGCAAATGCCAAGATCTCATTCTTTTTATGGCTCAGTAATATTCCATTGTGTGTGTGTATGTATGTATATATATACATACATACACACACACCACATCTTTTTTATCCATTCACCAATCAATGGACACGTGGGCTACTTCCATAGTTTGGCTATTGTAAATAATGCTGCAATAAACGTACGGGTGCATACAGCCTTTCAAATCAGTGTTTTTGTATTCTTTGGGTAAATACCCAGTAATGTGGTTAAAAGTAGAGCCACCTTATGATTCAGTTTTTTGTTTGTTTTTTTTTTGAGGAACCTCCATGCTGTTTCCCACAGTGGCTGGACCAGTCTGGATTCCCACCAACAATGCATGAGGGTTCATTTTCTCCACATCCTTGCCAACACTTCTAGTTTCTTGTGTTTTTTATTATAGCCATTCTGACAGGTGTGATGATCCTCTATCTCTTTGGTAGATTCAGAACGGTAAATTTATTAGAAGGGAGAACAACTTTTTTTTATCTAGAAACATACTGCTAAATGCTTTAACTAAAGGTTCTGTCAATTTACATTGCCATTAACCACATCACCACAGTGCCCCTCACATTTTACCTCCTTCAATATTGAACATTATCTCCTCATCTGTATTTGTCAATTTAATAGGAAAATGGTATTTTACTTCTAACCACTTTAATCTGTGTTCCTTTGATAAGTACACGAAAATAACATTCAATCTCACTAGTTAATAGACATTTCTATGCCTAACAATCAGTATCAAAATCTGCTCTTAAAAGGCTAATCAGAAAAATCTCATTGAATTAATTGACCTGGTAGCACCTATCCTTGTCTCACCCTCCTTACCATGTTCCACATTTATGAAGTGATTGACATTGAGTTCTCTGAGAAGTTTACAGAATGGTAACTACATTTTATCAGCTCTGAGACAGTCACCTCCCTTACCAAGTCTCCTTACCTAAGTGAATATGGATCCATTATCCACAAGTCTCTTTCCTTCCTCTGTTTATCACTCTCTACACCAGGTCTTTTTACAGGTTAAAAAAAAGAGGAAAAACCCACAGCATCTTACTTTGTACTTTTACTTTTTCTTTTGATGTTGCTCGTTATTATTTCAAGAGCTATTCTAGCATCAGCAATTTCCTTCATTACCACCTCTCGGCTGGTAGCTAAACAGGAGGGAAAACTTGTCCTAGTCAGACAGGATCTCCGTTGGAGAAAATGTGGCTGATTGGGAAATCAGTATACTCTAAGATTTCTTATATTTAGGGAGCAGAATTTCCTCTGATATCAGAATTCAAGCTCAAATAGTCAACATCTCTTGAGGACATAGCTAGCTTCCCCAGGCAACTTAATGACCTCTTTCAGATTGACTTTTACTTGAGGACATTTATAGAAAAACTGTTGGCTTTTACTGTTCATGCCTCAACAATGACAATAATAGCAAAAAGCAGCAGCAGCTCTACGATGTGCCAGACACTGTTCTAGGTATTTCACCACATGCAGTAAATATGATTATTACTCCACTTTACAGATGAGTAAACTGAGGAACAGAACATGTGACTTACTAAAGGTCAGATACGTGTGAGCCTGGTGCCCCCCTAGGGGTCTATACTGGCCACAGAGTCCACACCCTTCCCACTGTGCTGCTGACTGCTAGCCACACACAGGATTATAGGTCTGATTTTAAAAACAAAGCCAAATACAGAAAACAAGGATCTCACCAACTTGAAAAGTATGGCCCTGCCATCACTATTATCATTGTCATTATTATTAATTATTCAAGTACGCTCTCCACACAGGGATCAACTTCCAGCAGAGGCAGACTCAACCAGCAGTATGTACCTCAGACAGTGACCATCCTTTAGAGACTCACAATCTAACTGGAGAGAGAGACAAACAAGTTCCAGGTGACAGACACACTTAACTACGAGTAATTCAGGAAAGAGGCTACTAGGCTTCCAGTTATGGAATAAATAAGTCATAGGGATGAAAGGTACAGCATAGAGAATGTAGTCAATGATTTTGTAATAGCTCAGCATGGTGACGGATGGGAGCCACACTTGGGGTGAGCACAGCATAACAGACAGAGCTGTGGAATCACTATGTTTTACACCTGAAACTAATGTAACCTTATGTGTCAACTATACACAAAAATATTTTTAAAAGAGCCTGCTATGAACAAATAGTGGTAGAACAGGTAAGACTTCATTTGGCGCTGAGAGAGGAGTTGCATTCAGGTAGGTTGGATGAGAAGAATGAGCAAGAAGGAGGTCACCAAAAGGTACAGGAATGAGACCTATTGGAGGCAGACGTGCCACCAGATTGGCAAGGTGGATTCTTTCGGAAAATGGCAACCAAGGGAGTTGGAAAGGTAAGTTGGGTCCAAACTGTGCATTGCCTTGAAAAGGAGGGATAAGATATTGAGACCACATCCCGTGGAATGGCAACAGGAATACTGACAAAGCAGTGACAGGATGAGGACTGAAAGTCAGATTCACTTGGACACTTCTCTCCCTATTCTGAAAATATAGGTACAAGACTCCCATTCAATTTAAGCACATCCACAAATCTCAATAAACGCTAGGGGGAAAGAACAAAAGAAAAAGTCGGGGCACACGCCAACTGACATGGTTGTGTTCTCTCTCTCTCTCTCTCTCTCTCAGGTCTCTTATGCCTTCCACAGCAAAAGAGTTTGGATAGGGAGATGGGCGAGTGGGGCTGTGGGGAGGAAGGCAAGGCTAGGGAGAGAAACTGGAAGAAACAGTTAGCGGCAAGCCTACCATGTTCTTCCTTTGAAAATGGGAGGGACTGGGGTGTGGAAAAGCTCCCAGGAAAGAAAAAGGCCAATTAAACTGGTCAAGCTCCTTGTAAACAACTAGTATCACATCTCTTGAAAAATAAATAAATAAATAAATAAATCTGAAGGTATTTATTAGCAAGAGAGTCCTTATCTCTGGAATCATTGTAGCGGGATGTACCTAATCTGTCTCGAATTACTGATGGTTAACAAATCTGGAATCTTTGACTTTATGGAGTATAGCACCTTGGAAAATAGGTCACATTAATTGTGTTGAGCCCTCAGGATACAAAATGGAAAGACTTTTCTGATGGAAGCAGTATCCTAATGCACCACAGGCATTGCTTAGAGACCTTGTACCTTAGCATGGGCCAGAGCGTCCGAATGCGCCTAGAGAGGACCTGGGGCTCAGGACCGCAGTCCTGTCCTCACCATGTCTTGTGGTGTCTCAGGACCATCTGTGTCCTTGAACGTTACTGTCAAGGCTGGTGTGGCGTAAGACCGTATTCTTGTGAATCTGATTTAACAGTCTTATCCTCTGTGTTATCTCACAGACCTCTTCTGAACCACTTATTTCATGAAATGTGTTTTCTGCTTTACTTCCAATACTGTAGTTAGTTGTTGCTGTTTTGTGACTAGATCCTTTAAGATGCAATTCTCTGTAAAAACCTCAGAATTTTGTTAGGAATGAATAAATGTTGAATTTATATCTGCTTTCTAGGTATGCTAATCAGTATCATATATGTTCAATAAATATTAATTTAAATAAATCCGATGCTTTCTGAGTTTACCTAAGAATACATATTTTAAGGATGTGAATTTTATAATACAATTAGAATGTCTTTACAAGATTAAGGCAAATACATTAAAGAAAGATAAGCTAAAAGAAGGGAATATAAGCTTGGTAATTACCATGCTTTGTTCCATTTCAATGAAACAACCTTATTAGGCAGAAAAAAGAAATAGTAATATAAAATTTAGTCAAACATTGTTTCACCAATTGAAGGAATGAGTACTTGGAAATTTATTCTATCCCTGAAACATGTGTTTAACTTCCATAATGTTAGTGATAATTATATGTAACCTTACAATAATAGTTAAGCAGATGCATTAATGAAGAGTAATCACAGTTACTTCACCTAGGCATATTAATTGATTTTTTCTGTGACTTCCAAATTCTAAGACATGCAATTGTGAGAGCCTGCAATGCTACAAATGTAGAGCAGAGATAGGCAAATCTTTTCTGGTAAAAGGCTGACCAGTAAATATTCAGGCTTTGTCAGTCAGCTGGTCTCTGCGGCAACTTCTCAACTCACTGTTACAGTGCAAAAGCACCCATAGGCAATAAGTAAATAAATCGGTGTGGCTGTGTTCCAATAAAACTTTATTTACAGGGCGCCTGGGTGGCTCAGTGGGTTAAAGCCTCTGCCTTCGGCTCAGGTCATGATCCCAGGGTCCTGGGATCGAGGCCCGCATCGGACTCTCTGCTCGGCAGGGAGCCCGCTTCCTCCTCTCTCCTCTCTCTCTGCTTGCCTCTCTGCCTACTTGTGATCTTTCTCTCTGTATCAAATAAAAAAATAAAATCTTTAAAAAAAAAAAAAAAACTTTATTTACAAAAGCAGGCAACGGGCCAGATTTGGCCCTTAAGTGGTAATCTGTCCACCTGTGATGTAGACCATCCCCACACACACTAACCATCTACTGAATGCCTACAGTGTATTCAGGGAACCAGAGATCGGTCTGGCCCCCATTCTCCAAAAAGTAACAAAAAGCTGCTCAATAACACAAAGCAGCAAATACTGAGGATAATTAAGTAAAACAAGGTATAATTTAGACAGGGGGACAGAGGGCTTACAGGGCCATGCTTCCAAGTAGGGGAAAACAGCCGAGTGAAAATACAGAGAAGTTTTAAAATGATTATGAACATACGACACCAGGTTTGTGAGAAATGTAAGACTAGTGTGGGAATGTGGGTTGGATGGCCAGCTCCACACAGTCAGGGACAGGGTAATTTTCAAACCCTAGAGACCTGCATGTGATCATTACGTAGTCAAGAGGAGACGGTCAGATCTAACATAACTCGTAAGACCAGTGCGGTCCTGCAGAACTTTCTACGTGTCAGAAATGCCTCCCATCTCACTGTCTAGGATTAAGTCCGCAGAGTTTAGTGAATTCCTTGAGAATTTTCAAAACCCAAAAAAAAGGTATTTGTACATGCACACTTACATTCAATCATATCTCAAATTATGCTTTTCATGGCACATCATTGTAAATGCTTTGCTCTGTCTCATATGCTCATGGAATTTTTCTAAGTATTTTGGACCCTGAAGTTATACAGGTGAAAAGCATTCAGAACACACTCCTGCTTCTCCTGTAGAATATTCCACTGTTATGGACCCATGACTACTGGCATCATTTGAAGAAGGAAGTAGGTAATAATTGAAAAAATGTAGTTCCTACTCTGAATTAAATACAAAAAGCATGTAAGTCTATTTTTTAAACTAAAAATTATATTTGCAATATACTTTATATAACTGCAGTTATATGTATTCTTAAAAATTCCTTTTGCCTTCCTTACCTACAGACATCTCTATGTGGTAAAAGCTGTTTTAAAAAATAATTATTCAAGTCGAAATTAGAATTGAAACTCGTTCTTCATTAAACTCCGTGTCAACTCTGTTAACTTTTACTTATATTCTCATTTATAAAGCAACTCAATGACGACTTCACACAAGCCTCCTGGCCCTTCCTCCTGGTGATCCCCTCAATCAATTACCAGAAAAAAATACCCCCCTATCTCATCCTAGCAATATCATTTCTGCAAAGTCTCGGAAGGACAAATGATTAATTGGTGCTGGCAGTGTCTGCCCCAAAAGGCCATCTGATCTCTTGCTTTAAGACAAACACAGGTCTGCACACCCAATCCCAATACAACGAAGTCTTTGATGCCCACGTAGGACACTGTGGTAGGAGAATGGGACTGTTCCACAGTCATTAATTTCCCTAGGGTTCCAGTCACTGCGGGGACAGTGCTGTATCAGCTCTGGGGCCATTATATCAGAACACAATGCTTTTAACATAGACATGGAGGTTCATGGGAGTTAACTGCACAAGATACTTAAAAGTACCGTCCATGAGGGGCGCCTGGGTGGCTCAGTAGGTTAAAGCCTCTGCCTTCAGCTCAGGTCATGATCTCAGGGTCCTGGGATTGAGGCCCACATCGGGCTCTCTGCTCGGCAGGGAGCCTGCTTCCTCCTCTCTCTCTGCCTGCCTCTCTGTCTACTTATGATCTGTCAAATAAATAATAAATAAAATCTTTAAAAAAAAAAAAAAGTACTGTCCACGCATACGCACTGCGTGAGGGTTGAGTAACAGAAACTAGTAAGGCTGCAGTTAGGAGATTTTTAAGAGTAAGACTGCATTAAGGAGATTTTTATCTAACAAGGTACTACAGTGAAGTTCATTTGTATGTTAAGTCTTTCTGAAGTGAAAGGAAGAATTCCAAACCATGGCTAGAATTCAACTCCTAATTTATTTGAAACGAAAAGCTCTTAATCATGTTTTATACAGCTCAGAGACTGAAATTCTACACCTCCTTTTGGTGCACTGTTCGAGTATGATCATTAAGAAAGCATTCTTCAGGTCTCAAACGCCCCTGGACTATCTAACCCATTTTCTCTTAATTATTCCTTTTTAAAGATTTTATTTATTTATTTGACAGAGAGAGAGAGAGAGAGAGAGAGAGAGATCACAAGTAGGCTGAGAGGCAGGCAGAGAGAGAGAGGAGGAAGCAGGCTCCCTGCCGAGCAGAGAGCCCGATGCGGGCCTCGATCCCAGGACCCTGAGATCATGACCTGAGCGGAAAGCAGAGGCTTTAACCCACTGAGCCACCCAGGCGCCCTTAATTATTCCTTTCTTAGGAAGCGAAGATAGTGGGCAATAGTCTTCTTGTAGTCTTACGGAGCAAGACACCATTATCATCTGTATCATTCATTTACATAAGATTTATTTATTTATTTACAGAGTATGCGTGAGCTGGGGAGAGGCAGAGTCCCCACTGAGCAGACTGCGCACTGAGCATGGTGCCTGACTCAGGGCTCAAACCTATGACCCTGAGACCATGACCTGAGCTAATGTCAAGTCGGACCCTCGACCGATTGAGCCACACAGGCGCCTGGTATCATCAGTCTACAAAAACTTTTCAGATGGGAGGAAGAGAGAAACACTGCAACATCACCTATATACATCTGTGAGGTACATATTGGCCAAAAAATGTTTAAAATGTGAAAAGAAGTACTTCCTGGAATCTAGAAAACCCAGTAAAATTTAGTAGTTTTCAATACTTATTCTCGGGCTCCTGGGTGGCTCAGTGGGTTAAAGCCTCTGCTTTCAGCTCAGGTCATGATCCTCAGCGTCCAGGGATCGAGGCCCGCATTGGGCTCTCTGCTCAGCAGGGAGCCTGCTTCCTCCTCTCCCTGTCTCTCTGCCTGCCTCTCTGCCTACTTGTAATTTCTTTCTCTGTGTCAAATAAATAAATAATTAAAAATCTTTAAAAAAAAATTTATTCTCTCCCTGGCCAACCAGTCTTAACTCCTGTGTTTTCTTCGGACCCTATTTATCACCCCTTTCATTTCAGCTTCTCTTCTATGGATCTTTTTCTTTTTCACAGCTTTCCTCCAATAGGAAAAACAAAAGATATCCATACTGAGTGTACTGGGAAGGTTCCTTCCAAGCACTTCTCCTAACCATATTCAGATAGGAAGCAGAGATCTTCTTCTACCATGGAAGATAAGAAATAACCTGAGACAGTTTATGAACCGAATAAGGCTTACACTCAGGTCTCCTCTCTTGCCCAAGCGTCTTCCAAGGCCCTGGGAGGCCTAGCAATATATTCACACGGTCATATGGTTTTGTAGAACTTACAAAAGATATTTTAACTGCAATCAGTTAAGCACACTTTCCACTTGGACTTCACACTTTCCCTTCTATGAGGTAGCTCTGGTGGGCCCCAGGCCTTTCAACGATCTAGGTAAAGGGGATTTATGTTGGAGACGTGGTTAGTTTGGGTTTAGCGGGACACATGTTCATGGTTTGCAATCACTTCTGTCGTGCCAGCCGTTATGGTATAGGAAGAACTTTCAGAAATACCCCTATTGGCCAACTCACTCAGCATCAGGACACAAATCCACAGGGCTGCAGCTCTCGCCCGCCATGTGTCCTGCGGACCTGGTGATGACGTTTGTGGGTAGTAGAGAAGAATCAAGGTCTGAAATCTATAAAGGCAGAAGCGAATCCACGCAAAAACCCTTCCAACCATCAAGCGAGTAAAACTGTAGGCTCCAGATTCTGCTCTCTCCAACACATAGTCAAAGTTCTGTTTAATAATGTTTAATGTTTAATAATTTTTATAGAGTAGTACCTCTATAAAAGAATATTCCAACTCATGATAAGCCACTACCGCTACAAGAAACTGGTTTGTCTACACTGGTTTGTACTGAGTGTTGTCAATTCAAAGATGAGCCTCTCCACGAGAAAATGTGGAAGCTCTTAAGTCTTATGGCTCCTATTATGAAAGAAACTTGAGTGGTGTTCCTAAGTTTGACAACAGAAACACAGACAGCCAGGGTCAAGTGGGAGATCAAGCTGAGGAAGGCAGGGCTATCCGACTAGCAGGGAAGGTGGGCCTGAGAGACTGGGAGGCACAAACTGTTGCAGCCAGCAAATTTAGGCTGAAGAGTGGCCACAGTGAACAGTCCAGAAGTTTGAAGCTGAATGATGGGGAACAGTAAAGCAGGCAGAGTGCTCTCCAAGACGCATCTGGCTGGGGAAGAGAGAAACCTTGCTCTCGGGGGGCTTTAGAACCACGGAGGTGGAAAACGGGATGCCTAACCTAGAATAACCACTTACAATCAGCATATAAATGTGCATGATTTATCAGCTTATCACCCTAAGACTTACTTGTCCTGTGATGCATTCTGTTTCCCACAGATATTTTATTCCCTCACAGGTCTTTATGTTGACTATTAGTCACTGAGGCACAGAAACGTTAATCCTGGTCACCCAGGGAGTCTAAAGTCGTACTGCCAATACCCTGACTTGGTATCGTGAGCGAGGATTTCAAGTGAGTGGCCCAGACCTCAGAGCTACAGACGGTCTGTCTACTGACAGCACTGAGGCCGACCTCCAGGTCAAAAGAAAAACAGAAAAGCACCATGTAGGACTAGAGCTGGTGCCAGCCTAGGGAGCCACCAATGGAAAGGAGGCTAGTTTTCAAGACTGCTAAATTTCCAAATGCTTCAAGGATCCATCAATTTTTTAATTGTTAAACCATGAAACTTAAGAAGGAATTCTCTACCACCATTACAAAATTAGAATCTGTTTCAGCAACCTAGATTTGCACACAAAACGGAAAAAAAAAAAGTCCCCATTACTGTGACTAATTACTCTTTACTACCCTTTTCAAAGATAGATCAAAACACCCTTTAACAAATGTCAATTCAATTTTACTGCTAAAGATTAGCAGCAGGTGATAAATGGGAAACACGGTGTCCCTAAATACATAGTGAAGCAGCTCAGTTTAATCTTCACATATCTAAGAAGGGAAATTTATTCAGAACAAATAGGAACATAAGGCATTAAACTACTAGGGAAGTGAATAAAAAGTATATGATAACAGACTGATGAATACAAATATGCTCCATTATAATGGACAGAACTGCTGCTAAAAAAAAAAAAACAACCATCCATCCAGTCCCTTCCCCCGACATGTCTGCAGATCAATCGTCAGCTTGAGGCCCACCAGCATCTTGAGGCAGAGATTAGAAAATTGTCTTAATAGGACAGGAAGTCTTCAAGACAATAGAAGAAAATGAACCAACACCTTCCATCATTTTACAAATATACTTCTGCTAGCTTTCTCTATCCTTCTGTCTGTGGTTTCCTCATCTTTTCGGAATGAGCAGACCCATGCTCCGAAGTCGAGAAGATTTTGTTAGGGGAATAAAGATCCAAGTCAGGTTAGCATCTTGACACTCAGCCACTGGAGACAAGGCAGTACAGCAGGACAATGGTACGATTTTGGGTCCATCCAATAAAGAACCACTGTAGCAATTTCTTAAAAAATATTTTTATTTATTTATTCGTCAGAGAGAGAGAGAGAGCGGGCACGAGCAGGGGGAGCAGCAGGCAGAGGGAGAAGCAGGCTCCCTGCTGAGTAAGGAGCACCACAAGGACTCAATCCCAGGACTCTGGGATCATGACCTGAGCTAAAAGGCAGATGCTTAACTGACTGAGCCACCCAGGCACCCCACCCCCAACTCTAGTAATTCTTAAAGACAGCTGACTGACTAATTTTAAGCCCAGTTTAATTAAGTCAAAGTAAAATTTGGGTCCCAGACATAAAGAGACCTTCTACAAAAGAATGTTAGCATGAATAAAATATGCATAAATTGCAATCTATAAATCTTTACTCAAAGACTATGAGCAAAATATTCCTTCTTCCTTTCACATGAAACAGCCTATAAATATTTTCTTGCTAACTGTAACGTGCTATAGGAATAGTCACTTATGGACCCAAAATTAAGATTATCACATTAAATATGAAATTCTGAATGAAAAGTAATGTTATAATTTAAGAAATACTGAAGACTGATTGCATGAGAATCATGAGAACCATGGTTTCATAATTTTTAAACACCCCCTTTTCTTCTCTGGCAAATCCTATGGGTTAAGTGCATACACCACCTACTCCTTAGGAATAAAAAGAAGTTACAACTTCCCATAGGTGCTATTCCCTCAGAATGACTACCAGTGGCAGGTACAGTATAAACAATGAGTACATTATCTACAGTCTGAATCATAAATCATTATCCTTCTTCACTTAAAGAGAGGCAGCTTTCTAAAACTTTCAAAAATTTAAATATTAATTCCATATATAAGATCATCCATGTGGGTTTATTTTGCAGTTATTTCAGTCAGCACACAGCCATCAAATTTTATTTATTTGCAAAAATGAACTATGTTGAATATTTTCACTAAATTCATTAAAATAAACAGTGTTACAGCCAAACTAAGTATTTCAAGTATGTTCAATTTCATCTTCCTTTTCTTAATAAAGAGCTTGACGGGGGCACCTGGGTGACTCAGTTGGTTAAGCAGCAGACCCTTGGTTTCAGCTCAGGTCATGATCTCAGAGTCCTGAGATGGAGTCCCGCTTCAGGCTCTGCACTCAGTTGGGGAGTCTGCTTCTTTCCCTCTCCCTTTGTCCCTCCCCCCACCCCAGGTTGTACTCTCTCTCTCTAAAATAAATAAATCTTTAAAAGAGAGAGAGCTTGATCACTGGAATTCATGTAGTAAGCAAAATACAAAATCCAATTGGTTAGAAGATCCCTTTCTCACAGAAGTATAGCTAATTTGCGACAGAGAAAATAGGTCATCATAGACAAAAAAAAAATCCCTCTAACCAAAGACAGTCTTCACACTCACTTGGATAGGATTGATTCTGAGATGGCATTGATCTCCAGGGAAAAAAAATCACAGTGAGAAGCATTATCCAGCCCTATAAAGTTATTTTAAACATAGTCCCAGCATGTAAAAACTAGAAAATTGCCCGGTTCGTTAAGTACACCTTACCAGGTCAAGACGTAGACCATTAAGAGTAGCATTTGATGTTACAAATAAGCTATATCTACTTATGCGAATGAGCAGAAATCTGAGGAATAAAAACACGTTTTGAGACCTTTTGGTCCTTTTGGTAATATACACTACTTATTAACATATACCCAATTTGGCAAGCTTTTAACTGTATTTCCAAATCCACAAAATAGTTTGGAATTTCTATTTCTACCAGTGGATACACATGTTGAGAAGTCACACAGTAATCTTGTCAGTTACATGTGTGGGCACAGAAGACAAACAGTTTCTGGAACAACTTGATACACACTGACATTACAATGTACACATTTCTAGAAGATTTCTTCTATGAGCAAGTTAAACTATAAAAGGAATAATATACAATTATGAAGAAAAAAATGAGTCTCCTTAATCCAGAATTTTTTTTAAAGATTTTATTTATTTGACAGAGAGAGAGATTACAAGTAGGCAGAGAGGCAGGCAGAGAGAGGAGGAAGCAGGCTCCCTGCTGAGCAGGGAGCCCGACATGGGGCTCGATTCCAGGACCCTGAGATCATGACCTGAGCAGAAGGCAGAGGCTTTAACCCACTGAGCCACCCAGGCGCCCCCAGAATTCTTTTTAAATTGCAGCTCTTGACACATTAGTTGTGTGTTAAATCAAACGGGTATCAGTGTTTTCAAAAGAAAAAAATATATATATATGGGCTGGGTGGCTCAGTCAGTTAGGCGGCTGCCTTCAGCTCAGGTCATGATCCCACGGTCCTGGGATAGAGTCCCACGTTGGGCTCCCTGCTCAGTGGAGAGCCTGCTTCTCCCTCTCCCTCTGCCTGCTGCTCTGCCTACTTGTGCTCTCTGTCAAATAAATAAATAAAATATTTAAAATAAATACACACACACACACATTGATTGATATATATATATATATATATCAATCAAAGACACTGCATATAGTGAATACAAGGTTTATTTCATGAATGTTTTATATCTGATGTGTGTGGAGAGGGTAGCTAAACTATTTTTTACTTGGATCCTATTGCAAAAGTTTGAAAGCCACTGCTTCAAACGTTACCTTTACAAGACAGAACATGGGTAATCAGTGCTTGAGATGAAGGAAAATATGGAAGAATCATGTTCCTTCTCAAAGCCTGGCAGCTTCAGAATCACAAAGGTTACTCTAAGCAAGTCTCAACCTATTATTCTGACATCCAATTTTAACATGTGGGGTTTTTTTTTCTTCACAGCACCAAGCAATTTTCTGACACCAGTTCAAGTCCTACAATTCAACTCACCTCTGACACTATCTACCCAGAGATGGCGTCAGATTCCATAGGTTAAGGGCTCAGTCCCACAAGACTGTCCTCCACTTCAGATGTCACAAGTCCAGCCTGTCACCTGTGTTTCTGGCTGACTGGCTATAAATTTGAGGTCCTAGGACTCACTCTCACTCCTGCCACTCAGGTTAGATTAATTCACTAGAACAGCTCACAGAACTCAGTAAACCATTTTTCTCTCTAGATCACCGGTTTATTGCAAAGCATATAACACAGGAACAGCAAGATAAAAGACATGCATAGGGCAAGGTATGGAAAGGGCATAGAACTTTTTTTTCTGAACACACATCTCTCCCCAAATCTCCACATGTTCACTAACCAGGAAGCTCTGGCCCCTTCAGGGTCCAGAAACCCTGTCCTTTCGAGTTTTTATGAAGGCTTCACTATATAGGCATGATTAATTAAATCATTGGCCATTGGCAATCAATTCAACCTCCAGGTTCTCTCCCCTCCCCGGAGGTCAGTCCCAAACTCGTCATGTAGGTGGTTCTTCTGATAACCAGCCCCTATCCTGAAGTGTGATCCAAAAGTCATCTATCTTATTAACATAATAAAAGATAATTTTATAGTTCTTAGCACTTAGGAAATTTTAAGGCTTTTAGGAGCTCTATACTAGAAATGGGTACAAAGATCAAATACATGTATTTCTTTTTTTTTTTTTAAAGATTTTATTTATTTATTTCACAGCGGGAGAGAGATCACAAGTAGGCAGAGAGGCAGGCAGAGAGAGGGGGAAGCAGGCTCCCTGCTGAGCAGAGAGCCCGATGCAGGCCTCGATCCCAGGACCTGAGATCATGACCTGAGCCGAAAGCAGAGGCTTTAACCCACTGAGCCACCCAGGCACCCAAATACATGTATTTCTTATTATGAATCACAATATCATACAACCACTCTGTGTCTTTGGAGAGGAGTGGAACATATTCTGAAGAGAGCCCTTGTGTCTCTCTCTTCTACACACTGCTGGAGTATAATGGTCTTTCAGAAGCAACAGCAAGATTGGAAAGCTCTGAGAGAACATGATTAGACCCGAGATACAGAGATACAGCTTTGTGTGGAGATACAGAGAAACCATGGGCCATCATATGACAACTGTATAGTTGCCAATGACAAAGTCTTCCATACTTCTTTTATAATGATTTTTTTAAGATTTTTTATTTATTTATTTGACAGATAGAGAGAGATCACAAGTAGGCTGAGAGGCAGGCAGAGAGAGAGAGGAGGAAGCAGGCTCCCCACCGAGCAGGGAGCCCGATGTGGGGCTCGATCCCAGACCCTGAGATCATAACCTGAGCCGAAGGCAGAGGCTCTAGCCCACTGAGCCACCCAGGCGCCCAAAGTCTTCCATACTTGAATAATCATGACAAGATGGAGAGCTATGATAGAAGAAGCTAATTATCACTATGACAGAAAAGAACATCCTGTCCATATCTCTGTCAAATGGCTGTAAACCTGGCAAGTCTAAAATGTAGAATAAAAAAAAAAATCGATCTTCTCAACTGTAAGGTTCAATATGTTAAAATGACTGTTCCCTCCCCACCCCACCTCCATATTTGCCTCATTCTCTAGTTACCAACACTGATGAGATGTTGCCTAAAATCTAGTCACCTTCTAGCATGACTACATCCTACATGGACACTGGCTGCAATGAAGGTCTCCACAAGAAACTGTCCTTTTTGAAAAGCTAAAAGAAATCAAAAAGAAGTTCACTACAACTGAATTATGTAGTCAAAACGTTATCTTTTAGAGTTAAGGCATCTAAGAAAGGGGAAGTCTTTACTCTTGGGGAATCAAATAGCTCCATCTCCAAAATAACCTCAAATATCCAAACTTGCTAAGATACTTAGGAGATAATTTCTCTTTTCTTAAAAAAAAAATCGTAGAACAAATAAAGTGTACAATCTTTTTAGATGTATATAGCCAACACATTTTATGGCCACACAGAACTTTAAATCTAACTCTTAACTTTAAATTCCCTCACAATGCCAGAAAAGATTCTAAAAGTATTCAAAAGAGAAAGCATTGAAATCTCATTCAAAATTCTATTTGATTAAAAAAAAAAAAAAGCAAACACCACCACCAAGTCAGCTAATAAGTGATTTCCACTTTCAATGAAGACTTGGATCACAAGTTATTAAGACAGATCAACCAGTTTAGATCCCAATTATCAAACATGTTTATACTTAAGAATCAGTCTCAGCAAAAAGAGGACAAATCCATAATGATAAAAGATGGGTTTAAGAAAAGGAATTTTCATTACTAAAGAAATCCCTCTTTTCTCATGGCTGAGATTCAATCGATTACTTAGCAAAAACACCTAGTAAAATTAAAATTACACAATTAAAAAGATCTCCAGGAGCCATACTTCAAGCAATTTTTTCAGAAACCCAAAGGAATGGAAAAGAACTTTCAGGGGGTATGGCAGGGCGGGGGGTGGGGGGGTTACTATTTCCAGGTTCATTTGGTTTTGTTTTTTAGATTGATCAATCTCAAAATAACCTTGGAAAGCCATTCAGAGCGACACCAAATGTCAGCTGCTTCCCTTACTGCAACCTCTTTGCTAAGTAGACTCTCAGCATCATGTTAAACATCCACACTAACGCGGATGACCAACTGGTAAATTATGGCTATATTTAACTCTTTGCATTGTGAAATCAATACACTAGAGAAACAATCTAAATATGATGTGTTTACCTAGCATCTTGGTTACATAGCTCAGAAAGGAACTAATCTGTGAAAAGGACATGGGCTGTGGTATCAGAAAGATGAGGTTCCAAACCCCAGCTCTACCACTTTCTGATTATGGAACTCTGGACATTACCCACCTAAACCCTAAACCTCAGTTTCCTCAGCTATAAAGGGTAAATGGGAATACCTACTTAATACGGCTAGGTAAGAATTAAATAAAATCACGTATGTAAAGCAGATAGTACTCTACCTGGCCCATTGTAGGTCTCAAATATTATTTACTTTGGAAATAATCATGCCTATCACAAATCCAAGTAAGGGTTTCTGATTTTCAGCTTGGTCACCTATGAAGAGAGAGAACTGAAGCAGAGGTCACTAAGGCCACTTTCAGAAGCGATGTGACCCACTGAAGTGCTAGGATTCCATGGTTATTATGTACAGACCTGATTATTGTATTCTGATGGCTACATTTTCTATTTTGAACCACAGATTTACAAACTGAAATTTCTGAAACGCTTAACATGAACACACACTTTGTCATAAGTTGCCATAAAATAATTTTTGAGTGGGGCACCTGGGTGGCTGCTTAGCTTGCAACTCTTGATTTCAGCTCAACTCATGATCCCAGGGTCACGAGACTGAGCCCCACAAAGAGCTCCAAGCTCAGTGCTACTGAGTCTACTTAAGAGTCTCCCCCTCTTTGGGGCACGTGGGTGGCTCAGTCGTTAAGCGTCTGTCTTCGGCTCAGTTCATGATCTCAGGGTCCTGGGACTGAGCCCCACATCTGGCTCCCTGCTCAGCAGGAAGCCTGCTTCTCCTTCTCCCACTCCCCCTACTTGTATCCCGTCTCTCGCTGTCTCTCTCTGTCAAATAAATAAATTTTTTAAAAATCTAAAAAAAAGTCTCCCCCTCTTTTTGCTCCTCCCCCCTGTTCTCATGCTCTTTCTCTAAAAAATAATAATAATAATGATACTAAAATAATTTTTTCAAGATGAAGAAAGCCTAAGGTATAGCAATCCTTTCCTAGGAACTTACCACACAAAAATGCTCACACAAGTAGGTGAGCATGTATGTACACATGTTCACAGTCGAAACTGTGATAGTCAAAACCTGGAAAGAACCTCCATCATAGGGGAATGTTTGAATTATGGTATCATTCATACAAGGGCATTCTAAGCAGTCCTATCATAAGATCTAGGAAGATTTTTATTAAATATTGCTGCATTAATTATTAGCAGAATCCACCTTGGGGATTTTTTTCAGGTTGTATATATGCATATATAAATGATTGGTCTACTTTCTGTCTGCTGAGAAAAAAGATAGGAACGATACATTCAAATCAGTTTGGTAGTTACCAAGCAGGAAGCAGAGATACAGGAATGCCTGCTTTACTTCATAAAATATGAACGGAAGAAAAGTTTTTAAATAGAGGGAATATGACTAATTTTTACGTCCTTTAACGTATCTGAGTATTTCCTATATTGTACCACAAATGTTTAAGACTAAGACTCCTTTATTATTTCTCTTTAAAAAAAAAAAAAAGGTACTCTCACTGAATCACGTGTTCACACATTTAGTTTTGTAAAACTACAGGCTAGAAATGTGTTAAAGAGTAACTATTTAATTCCCTGAAAACAATCATAAAATGAAGCACTTGCACAATTAAAAAAAATAGGAATAGAACTTTCTTAAATGAGTACGTTCTCAAAAATCTACAGCAAGCATTATACATAATGGAGAAACTTTAGAAGCATTCTCACTAACGTAAAAAACAAACAAGGATGCCCTCCACCCCTCCCTCTGTTCACCATCATGCAAAAGCCACTGTGGTAAGAAAAAGAGGTCAATGGTTCAAGAAGTAGATAGCAAGAATACAGACAGCATGGCTGACTACATGGAAAATGCGAAAGTATCTACAAACTATAAGAATTAATGAGAGTTCATTGAGGTTCCTGAATCCAACATGTTCCACTGATAACCAGAAAATATAATTGACAAAAAATCCTGCGCACCATATCAAGAGAACTATAAATCAGTTAAGAGTATATTAAGATATGTCAAAGCCTCTTGTGGAAAAAAAAAAACACAGGACGTCTTATTCAAGAACACAAAAAAACTGAATAAATGGAGTAATAATATGCCATCATCATGGACAGGAAAACTTAGTATCATAAAGAAGTCAGTTCTCCCCACATCATTTGTAAATTTAATGCAAATCCAAATGAAATCCTTAAGTTTAGAGTTATTTTTTAGTGTATTATTTAACAAACTATTCCTAAAATTCACATGGTAGAAGAACAGCCAACATTAGCCAAGACAGTTTTAAAGAATAACGAATTGGGAGTCTTGCTTTTGCACATATGACGATTTATTATATAACTATATAATGTAACTATAATAATTAAAAGCATGGTGTTAGTGCAATTAAAGATAATGCANAAAAAAAAAAAAAAAAATTAAAAAAAAAAAAAAAAAAAAAAAAAAAAAAAAAAAAGAATAACGAATTGGGAGTCTTGCTTTTGCACATATGACGATTTATTATATAACTATATAATGTAACTATAATAATTAAAAGCATGGTGTTAGTGCAATTAAAGATAATGCAGTGATAAAAAAATTAAGAGTCCAGAAACAGACCCTTATATCATTATTAAATCCATGGGAAAACGATAACTAATTCAATTAATGATGCCGGGGCAATTGGTTAGCCATACAGAAAAAACTAAAATAAAATCCTGCTATGGACTGAACTGTATCCTTCTAAAATTCATAGGTTGAAGCACTAACCCCCAGTGTGATAATGTGGAGATGGGGCCTCTGGGAGGTAATTAGATTCAGATGAAGTCGTAGGATCTCCATGATGGGATTAGCACCCCCTAAGAGGAGACACCGGAGAGCTGGAACATGTTGTCTCCCCGATCCCACCACGGGAGGACACAGAAAGAAGGGGACTGCCTGCAATCCAAGGGAAGAATGCTCACCAGAAACCTACCATGCCGGCTAGTACCTTGATCTTGGGACTCCAGAAGTGTGAGGAGTCAGGTTTGTTGTTTAAACCACCCAGCCTATGGTATCCTGTCATGGTAGCCCAAACTGTCTAACACATAAGTCTACGTTATAAAAATGTAAAAAAAAAAAAAAAGTGAATAACTAAATACGAAAATCGAGAAATTTACAGAAAAGCAAGTAAACATATTCATAAGATCTTAGGCGAAAAGAAGGATTTCTTAAAGCAATATACCAGAAACAATAAAGGAAAGGCTGGTAAATTCAGTTACCATAAAATTTACAAGTTGTGTTCCACCAAAGACACCATGACCCAAGTAAAATACGAGCCATTTCTCCTTGGGTCGCGTGAGGATCCGGTAAGGAGTCCGGGGGCCGCGGCCTGGAAGGGAGCCGTCAGCAGAGGGGCCGGTGCCAGCCCGCTGACCGGGCGCTGGCCGGCCTCCAGAACTCGGCGAAACAAAGCACTGTGGCTCAGAGCTGCCCGCCTGCTTTGTTACAGCAGCTGGACCAGACTAAGGCAGATGAGGACGGACTTTTTATTTTTTTCTTTTATCATTTGTTCTTTCTGAGTCCTATCCATAAAACAATTCAGGAGCTCAAGGATTTTCTCTGATTTTACCTAGAGCCGTTATAGCTATAGCTCTTACTTTCAAGTCTATGATCCAGTTTGCTTGATTTTTTTTATTAAATTGTGCAAGGTTTAAAAAAATGTCTTTTAAATAGGTCGTTTTAAGAGAGAAGATATTTTCACACATGAAGCCAACAAAAAATTAACATCTGCGGGTGCCTGGCTGGCTCAGGGGACATATAACTCGATCTCAAGGGTGTGAGTTCAAGCCCCACATTGGGCATAGAGCATATATTTAAAAAAAAAAAAAAGTAACATCTAGTTCTAGAATTCTACAAAGAACTCTTACAAAAGTCCTTGCAAGATACTTATACAGAACCTCTTTGCAACGCTTTACCAATCAACATGCCATAGTGTTCAGTCTTTTACAATTGAGAATGTGTAAATTACATCATCAGAATAAGCGATAAAGTTATAACTTAAAACAAGCCCTGATGCCTAACCACAAACATCACGTTTCCCATCAAACCCACAGCGCTACATATAGCTGCTGCTTGTAACCACAGCGTCACTGGTCAGTCACTGGACCCTCAAACATCCCAGCAGTCTTCCACTCTTCCTTCTTCACTAAAGGATCACTGGATTTACCATGTGGTCACCAGAATTTGGTCAAATTTTAATCATAATTCATGTATTGCCAGAGTTTAAAATGCCATCACTTTAGGGGGTATGATCATAGGCTAGAAATCAGTATCAGTTGTCATCTATGGAGTTAACATGTGTAACTGAATAAACTATGCTACAGACAAAATCCCCTAGAGAGGTAAACTCTAAAGCCACAATACAGAGAGAGACAGATCACTGCCACACTGGAAGGGTACACATTGCATTGGAAAGAATTTTAAAATAGCAATCAGGGAGCCCGAATTCCAATCTAAACCCTGCCATTATCTAGCTGTTCACTGAATAGCATAATATCCCTATCTTTATCGTTCTCATCCTTAAGAATAGGATGAAAACAGTGTTAAAAGTTCTGGAAGCTCGAGGGGCGCCTGGGTGGCTCAGTTGGTTAAGCGTCTGCCCAGCCCCTCATCAGGCTCCCTGCTTGGCAGAGAGCCTGCTTCTCCCTCTGCTTCTGCCTGCCACTCCCCCTGCTTGTGCTCTCACTCTGTCAAATAAATAAAATCGTTTTCTTTTAAAAGTTCTGGAAGCTATAAAATTCAATGTATCAACCCTTTTCTACAGATGGGGAAAATGTGGTATAATGAACTGGAAATAATTTGGACTAAACAGGTAATACAAATCAGCACCTTAGTTTCCTTTTAACAAGCTCAAAAAAAAAAATTAAGATACTTATGACCTCTTCAAAATCAAGTAATACTGAGTATTTCAACAAAACAACTTCATCTCATTTTTCCTCTTATCAGTTAGTTAATCTTTCAGTTCCTCCCTATGTTCTGACTTGCAAATACAATGCTACAAGTCAGGGATTGATAAGACAGCTCATCCCTAGTGCTCAGTGTCCCCAAGGTAAACTTCAGTCTGGGAGGGATGAAAGTAGAGCGGTGAGGGAGGAAGGGGACACCCAGCCACCCAGATTAGCCAATCAACCGTGGCAATCAGAGGGGTGACAGATGTCACAGCCAGATGGCCCTTACATCCTTTCTACAATTTGTTCTATGGAGTATTCGTCTCACAAGATGCTCTGAGAAAAAAGAATACCACAAATGTTTCAGAAATGCTGCCTGCTGTACCTCATTCCTGAGTAATTCACAATGAACATGCAAATAACGTCTTTGTGTGAGTTTAGGAAATGTCTTTTTTTTATTATGTTCAGTTAGCCGACATACAGTACATCATTAGTTTCTGAGGTAGTGTTCAACGATTCATTAGTTGTGTCTATAAATATTAAAGGCTCTGAGAAGACCAAAGAAATCTGATTTATATTATTTATTGTAGGGTTTCTCATCCCAAGTAGCTACAAGAGTCACTCTTCACGGAATATCTACTGACATTCTACACAACTCACGCTCCAAGGAAACCAATTTGGAATGTGCTTGCTTGAACATAATATTTAATTCACACACTACTAAACTGAAACATTTGCTTTATTTTTTGCCCCTGACATTCTATATCACTCAGAGAATCATTTACTAAGTTCTAAATACTAAATTAATTCTCCAACATTCAATTGTTCAAAATTAAACAAACAGTAGGGCTTTCCCTCTGATACAGGCACCTGAAACCTAGCCATCAAAGAATATGGTCAAGTGAGACAGAAACCATCACCAGCTCTCTGGTCCAAGTACATAAATCACTATTACCCTGTCAGACTGTATCTTATATCCATTCCTATCTGGTTGTTTTTTTGTTTTGTTTTTGTTTTAAGATTTTATTTTGTTTGTCAGAGAGAGAGAGAGAGAGCACAAGCAGGCAGAGGCAGAGATGGAAGCAGGCTCCCTGCTGAGAAAGGAGCCCGATGGGGGACTAGATCCCAGGACCCTGGCATCATGACCTGAGCCAAAGGCAGAGACTTTAACCCACTGAACCACCCAGGTGCCCCCCTGTCTGGTTGTTTTAGTTTTAGTTTTGGTCACTGCACAGTTTACATTAAAAAAACAGAAAACAAAACTTTCCAGCAAAAGGTAATTAAAATATAGCCAAAGTGAGAATAACTTAAATCACCAGAAGGTAGATTTAAAAACTGAAAATGGGACACCTGGGTGGCTCAGTGGGTTAAAGCCTCTGCCTTCGGCTCAGGTCACGATCTCAGGGTCCTGGGATCGAGGCCCGCGTCGGGCTCCCTGCTCAGCTGGGAGCCTGCTTCCTCCTCTCTCTCTGCCTACTTGTGATCTCTGTCAAATAAATAAATAAATCTTAAATAAATAAATAAATAAAAACTGGAAATGGACAAGTCTTAAGATACTCCAAACAAGAAAATCCATACCCATTAAAAAACAACATAAAACTTTCCTTGGCGTTCTTATTGAAAATATAAATCATCCTTTGAATTAAGATTGACTTAGATTCACACAACATGGAGCAATACTTGCAAAAAATAGACAATTTTGTTAACCATCTATACTCTTCAGTTTTTCAACATTTGCTTTCTTGACAGTAAGTGTTCTTCCTTCTAACTGTGCCAAAAGAGAACAGCCTACCCTAAATCACCACCATCAAAAACACCTGGTCCTAGAAGACTAGCTAACGAAATGCTGTTTTTATCAAGTAATCTTCCAAATCCATTCTAGGAATTCTGAGACACAAGTGATAATGGCATTTGAAGACTTACTGTCAGATTTTGAGAAAAATCACAATAAAAACACTGAACCTATCCTCCTTAAATAAACTCAATTACTACATTCACTTACAGCTATCGCCAGATACCGTAAGGGGTGGGGGGGAGCACTATTTATTAGCTCCCAAAATCAAGTTCAATGATTAATTATGAGATCACATTTTTCTTTACATTAATGCATATTCTTCTTGCTGTCAAATTCACATTTACCATCCTCTTCAAGCTCCCATTCAAAATGTATCACTTTCAGGAAGTCTTCACTCCCTTACTAAATGCCTATGGTACTAAGTGTTTCAAGATCAAATCGAAGGGAGGCCTGGGTGGCTCATTCTCTTATGCATCTGCCTTCAGCTCAGGTCACAACCCCAGGATCCCTGGGATTAAGCCACCCGCCCACCTCCCACCCAGTCAGGCTCCCTGCTCAGCAGGAAGCCTGCTTCTCCCTCTCCCTCCGAACCACCTCCCCCCCAACTTGTGCTTGCTTTCTCTCTCTCTCTCTCACTCTCAAATGAAGTTGTACACTTTGTAACATGCTGCTTTGGGAAGATGGTCTTCATCTTCATGTATGTGTATGAATTCTTCTCAACTACATCATCCTGAGGACTCCTTTTATAATTCAGGGCTTCTCAAATGCCTCCACCAAAGTACTCCCTTGGTCAGAGGGTCTACCACAAAATTAAAATTTACTTGAAGTCTTCTGTTTTCCCTTTTAAATTCACTCAAGATGTAAGATTCAACACTGTAGTGCATTTGTTTTAACATAAAAACATTTACTGTTGGCGAGGATGTGGAGAAATTGGAACCCCTGTGCTCTGTTGTTGGGACTGTAAAATGTTTTGACTGCTATGGAAAATGGTATAGAGGTTCCTCAAAAAATTAAAAATAGAACTACCATCTGATCCAGCAATCCCACTTCTGGGTGTATATCCAAAAGAATTGAGAGCAGAATCTTGAAGAAATATTTGCATGCCCATGTTCATGAGAGATGAATGGATATATAAAATGTGATGTAGACACATAATGGAATATTAGTCCTTCTTAAGAAGGAAGGAAATCTGTCACATGCTGTGCGGATGAACCGTGAGGAAGTGAAATAAGTCAGCCGCCAAAAGACAAATATTGTATGATCCTTCCTATACGAGATATCAAAGTAGTCAAGTTCACAGAAACAGAAGGAAGAATTGTAGTTACCAAGGACTGGAGAAAGGGGGGGAAAGAAAATGCTTTTTAACAAGTATAATGTTTCAGATGGGGAGGATGAAAAAGTTCTAGAGATCTGTGTCATCACCATATAAATGTACTTAACACTACTCAACTATACACTTAAAAATGATTAAGATGGTAACTTTTTTTTAAATTTGTTTATTCATTTGAGAGACAGAAAGAGACAGAGAAAGCACAAGCAGGGGAGGAGACAGAGGAAGAGGGAGAAGCAGGCTCCCCACTGAGCTGGGAGCCTCACGTGGGGCTTGATCCCAGGACCCGGGGATCACGACCTGAGCCAAAGGCAGATGTCCAAATACCTGAGCCACCCAGGTGCCCCCAAGATGGTAACTTCTATATTATGTGTTTTCAGCACACTTTCTTAAAAAATGTTTTTAATCACTTGATTTGTCCCAAATCTGCAAGTAAAAATTGGGAAGGAGACAAACCATAAGAGACTCCTGATCTCACAAAACAAACTGAGGGTTACTGGGGGGTGGGAGGGTAGGGATAGGGCGGATGGGTTATGGACATTGGGGGGGGTTTGTGCTTTGGTGAATGCTGTGAAAGATGTAAGCCTGATGATTCACAGACCTGTACCCCTTGGGCAAATAATAAAAATAAAATTAAAAAAAAAATTGGTGTTACCGTATTTACTCAACACACACAGGCACGTACTGAATGAAGTTGCCTCAAAGTCCCATGCAGCTCTGAATGTGGCTCCCAGAACAAAACCTACTTCCCTCACGTCCTCTGGCTCAGTTCAACAGTTATCAAGCAATTAAACGGTGGTAACTGTAAGGGAATATCAAGATGAATCAAGCCACGATCCCTGCCCCTGAGTAGATCAGAACAACTGCCTGCACTTAGCTCAGTGCTGGGAACCTATTATCTATGCAGTGAATGGACCACTTCTGCAGTTCTCAATTACCTGTGAAGGTGTAGGAAAAAAGTAGGGATGTCTCTAGACTGTAGTTTCTCTGGACAGAGTTCTCGTAAGAGTAAGCACAGAGAATGATACCCACACGAGGGACAGAAGTCAATGTAAATTTAAAAACATTCAATTAGCCAAAGGTCCTTTTGTTAAAAGAGAAAAAACTTGAAGTAAAAATGATAGAAATACCCCTCCACAAAAGCAAATATACAGATAATGCTTAGAGTGCTTATTAGCATAGCAGGAATAGACTCTCCATGGCAACAGGAGCTAGCCAAAGCTGTCCAGTGAAATAAAAATGTGCAACCCAGTAAGATAGGAAATTCATGGCTGAGGTAACTATGAAGAAATTTATTAGTACGAATTCTAATGTTTTATCCACCAGACCGGTTGCGTTCCTTTCTGGGCAATGTCTCGGAATGAGAGCACACGGAATTGCCCCCTCAACAATAATCATTTGTGTTACTTTCTGGTAGGTCTTTTTGTATACTGCAGCATCAATTTTGTTTAAATCCTAGTACTTCGTCTCTGGGTATGACCACAAGAGACACTTAGTCTATAAGAACAAGCTTATTTTCCTTAATAATGGTATATTGGTGGTTACGTTACCACAGAAACAGCTTTACCTCCAAGGGAAACTGATAAAGTTGGAATTATGGGAAAAGCTTCTTTTCTCCATCCTCAGTGAGTCCTCTTAGACCTTCATCATTTCTGGATTACTGCAAAGCCTCCTGCCCGCTCTCCCTTCCTCCAGTCTTGCTCGCCTCACACCCGTCCATCGTAGTTGGCACCCAGAATTAATCTTTCTAAATTCCAAAAATTACCACAGCATTCCCCTGGTCAAAACCTTCCATGGTTCCCAAGGCTTCAGGATCTCTGATATGGCATAGGAGGCTCTTTACAATTTAGTCCCTGCAGGACACATTTTCCAAAAATCTTTATTTTTAAATAATTTCACACTTACAGAAATGTTACAAGAACAGTAAAAAGAACTCCTCACCCTTTTCTTCCAAACTCACCACTTCCTAACCCTAGGACACAACCTCAGTGAGAGTAGGAACTGTATATTTTATTCATCTATGCCTGACACAGAGGTGATATGCAATAAGTTTGTGGAAGAAATTAACCTGTAAGTGAATTCGTAGGAATTATTGAAGGGCCCACTTTCTGGTTAAATGCAAATGGGTTGAATGCAAATGTTACCTCTGCTCCTTCCTGAACTCTCACTAAAATAACTGTTAACGACTTTTTTTTTTTAGGCATAAATCCATACAGACAAAGAGAAGAGATGACAACAGCCAAACTGGGGCGGGGGGTGGGTAACTGACCCAACAGCCCTATGAATATGAACTTTCCAGGGCAGCCAAGAAAGGTACAGGAATGAGGAACAGGAATCTCTGAAGAGGGGGAGCAGGGAGGGCTGTAAAAAGAAAGGATGCTAAACAAATCTCAGACTCTCTAGACCTGCGGCCCAACACTACACTCTCACGTAATGGACCCTCCCTCCAATAACAGCCAAAAAACTTCTCCAGAGAAATTAATTCAACTGGTAGCAAGCAGCTACTCCATGCTGGCTCAGTCCTAGGGTCCCAAAAATCTGAGGGGAAAAAAGCTAAGGCCTGCCCCCATGGAGCCTCCATTCTAGTGGGGGGCGGGGGGGGAGGTGTTGAGCAAGCGCCTAGGTGACAGATCAGATGTGATGACTGATATGGAGCAAGGGCAGAGGACAGGAATGCAATGTGATTCTTGCTACAGAGCAGAAATCTGAGAGGAGGGAAGGACGGAAGGGAAAGAAGAAAGGGAAGGAAGGGAAGGGAGGGAGCCATGCAGACATCCAGGGAAAGAGCATTCCAGACTGACAGAGGTGGGCACACAGGCCTTGAGGTGGAAGCAAACTCCAAGTGTGAACAGCACAGCTGCTGAGGTGGTGAGGCAGGTGAAGGGTGTGGGGGGGTCCAAGATGTAAGGAACCAGATTAATAGAAGGGACCATCATGGCAACAATTCCCCTACCTACTGGCCACACACTGTACTTACCTGGAGAGCTTTAAAAAACAAAAACAAAACCAAAACTCCTAGGAGTCCCTCCAGAGTTTCTGATCTGAATTTTCACTGGGATGGGGTGTGGCTGGCTGTGAATAGTTTTGAAATCTCCAAAGACGATCCTCATGTACAACCTAAGGAACTGGAAGAACTCTGGACTCAGGGATTCTAGGCATAGCCGGGGAATGAAGTGGAGCGGCTCCAGTGAAAACAGGAAGATTAAGTAAAAGGTGACAAACTCAAGATCCAGATTCCCAACCCCTCCAGCCTCTTTTTCCATCTAACACCAAGAAAGCACAGACCAAGAATGCTGGCAGTCAGATTCACATGTGTCAGCTGGAGACTGGCAATGGGCAAGAAGCAAACAATAAATGCTCCCAGTGTGAGCTGGGGGAAAGCCTAGCAGCTGGGGGGCTCCAAGTGCTTTAATTTCTAGAAAACTGGGAGGTATACCCCAACTAAAAGCCAGGAAAAGTCAAAAACCCATTATGAAAGGTTGAGAGAATAAGACAAGGAAACAAAATATCTGGAATGTGTAGATGCATTTGGGGACTGTGATATTAAGTAATTTAACCATTAAGTATAATCACTTAGACTGCTTTGGAAATAATCATTTGGAACAAAAATGAGAGCTATGTTAGGTGTGTGATGGATGGCAAATATTGCAATAATGAGTTTCTACTAGGTAGAAAATCCAAGAACAATACCACCCATTTTAAAAGGTTTTTCATTATCAAGAATGACGAAAAAATCTTTTGCAACTTTATGTGTAAATATACTCCAGTATATACACAATTGGATATTAACATAAGAGACCATATGCTATTTCTGAACATATCCAGTATGCTTATGAGAATATCAAATAATGTCTCTTAATTGCATCTATCAGCTGTCTTAGTTGTTGTGCAAACTGATATAAAGAATCAAGCACTAGTAATTTATCTTATAAATTATTATAAAGAAAGTGACAATACTTTTAAGTTATACTTTCCCAGCTCTTAATAAATATCTAAAAATATTAAAAATGTAAGGGAAAAAAAGCCATCACTGTACTCATGGACATAATCAATGGTAGGAGTTTGAGACCCCAAGAACGCATCTAAAACGAAGGTACAGTTTTTGGAGATTGTTTAAATATGACAATTCAACTCAATTTCAA
Source organism: Ailurus styani (assembly GCA_002007465.1). Lineage (NCBI taxonomy): Eukaryota > Metazoa > Chordata > Mammalia > Carnivora > Ailuridae > Ailurus > Ailurus styani. The sequence goes on along the minus strand of LNAC01000041.1, from coordinate 1,188,600 downwards.
CAAACATTTTTGACCTCCTACTGTATGCCAAGTCTCCTGCGAGGTGCTGGACCTCAAAGAGGACAGGCTCTGCTTCTGCCCTCAAGGAGCTCAAAATTGTAAGGGAAACAGACACTGAAACCAGCCATGACAACCATTGTGAGGCCATGCGCCCAAGGTAGAGAGAGACAGCACAAAGGACCGACCACACTGGGGCAACGGGCAAAGTTTCAGAAAAGGATTAGTGAGTTTTTAAGGAAAAGGGAGAAGTTGATTAGGGGAATAATCAGATAAAACAACTGGTGAAAGGGTAGAGAACACGGTATGTTCCAAAAACTACAAGTAGCTTGCCATCATTAAAAGCAGGGTGAACTTGGGACAGAGGCGGCGGGAGACTTTGGCCAAGGCCAGATCTGGACAGGTCCTGTGTGGCACTCCTGTCTTCAGCCCCCAAACCTTTCTGAGGCCACCAGGCTGGAAGGAGACAAATACCATTTGGCCTCCTGGATACCACTTGCTTCACAGCATTCCAAAAACAATGTAACAATTAATATTTTGACCATATCAATTTAATACTTTGCAGCCATTATTCTCTGAACCAAAAATTAAATAAAGTCTAAGCAAGCCTTCAAATCCCTTCATTAGTTCCCCTTTTCCTCCTCAAAGGGTCTCTCATCTCACTATTCCGGAGCCCGCCCTCTTCCATTCTAGCACACCTGTCTCCTTGAAGGCAGTAGCCATTTTGCCCAAATGGCTTCACCTATCTAGGAAACAAATTTCCTTCCCAATCTACCAGAATAAACATAGTCTCCAGTTTGTGGTGAGCATAACATTGTCCTCTAGGGCTCCAGAAAAACAATGAGTGGAGATACAAACAAAACAAAATGACCTACAGCATTATTTATATTCTATATCCTCTCCTACTTCCACTCAGACTCAGACCTACAGACTATTAATCCTTTTTTTCTTTCATTTCAATCTTGTGTTTTCTAATTCCTTCTCAACCCACCAAGCTCAAGTCTCCTCCACTTGAGTAAATAAAATCTTTTAAAAAAAATAAAAATTATTTGGGGTAGAGAGAGAACGCATGCACGAGAGGGGGGCAGAGGGAAAGCGGGAAGCAGAGTCCAGGTGAGGAGAGAGCCCAGTGCAGGGCTTGATCCCAGGACTCTGGAAACACACCTCAGCCAAAGGCAGACACTTAACCATCTGAGCCACCCCGGCGCCACTTAAGGAGTTTTAAACATCCTACAATTCGTGCATACCCTTTCCACGGACTTGCCCCTCCCTCAAACTCTGCCTCCTCTCCAACAAACTTTTTGGTTTTTTTTTGTTTTTTATTAAGATTTTATTTATTTGAGAGAAAGAGATAGAGCAGGGGGAGGAGAAGAGGGAGAGGGTGTGCTGAGCATGGAGCCCAACACAGGGCTCGATCTCACAACCCCGAGATCAACACCTGAGCCAAAACCAAAAGTCAGACGCTCAATCAACGTAGCCCCACCAAGGTGCCCCTCTCCAAAAACCTTCTTAAAACAAGCTGCCTTACACTCCTTCCATTTTCTCCTTGCTCATTCTTCAAATACCTTCCCCCACCCAATTCTGCACTCTGGGCTCCACTGGAACCGCCTCGCCACGGGGGGCTTCAGTGCCAAAACCACTGGCACGTCACAGTCTTCTTCCTACTCGCTGATCACTTCCTCCTTTAAACCTTTGCCTCTTCCCCTTCCACCCCAAACTCTCTTCTAGTCTCCACCCTGCCCTCCCCCCAACAACCCCTCTGCACATCACTTAAATACTGACTCCTAGAAGTACCGCTCTGGACAGGTTTCCCCGAGCAGAATATTTACTACTTCTTTTGTTCTCCCCTGCTTTCTAGATACCTCTATCAGGTGTTGGTCACATAGTGCATATCCATCCATTCCACTAGCCCGAAAGCTCCTCAAAGGCAGGAACCAATTCTTGTTCCTCTGTGTAACCCCACCAACCTCCCCTCGCTCTTAGCACAGCACCCCAACACACGGTGTTGCCCAGTAGATGTTTCTAGAATGGACCATAAATCAGTAACCAAAAGTTATTATAAATTATCTGTTAAAAATATATACACACATAGAAGTAGGATAATTTTGTGTACATTTCCTACAAATGAAATTTAGTTTACATATTTGGCCAAATAATAGAAATTATAGTTTTTACAGTTTATCAGAGTTACCCTTACAGCATCCAGTTCATCCAGTCTCAAAAGCTATAAAAAAAATTACAAGGTGTTCCTTTAGCTAAAGGAGCCAGGGTGACCTCAAAAGCTAAATCCCTTCATACTATATGACAAATATCTCTAGCCTCCATAATGGGAATAAAGAAAATTTTATTATTTGGCTATTCCCAGATAAGAGGGAAAAGGTACAGTAAGGGTCACCCCAGAAAAAAACAAGCAAATAAATAGGTAGAAAAAAATGAAGATGAGGGTTACTTCCTAAGTCCTAGGACCATGTCTAATAGTAAAGTATCATATAATCAATGAATATAAGATCATTATGAGAAGAAATTATTTAGGAAAGATCATGATAGTGTAGGAGGATAGTTTGATAGTTAGACTTCAAAGTAAAAAAAAATGCATCTTCACTGAGAAGGATGCTTCTATCTTTCAGAGAAATTGCTCTCGACTCAATCTATAAAGACGGATAAAACCAATGCCAAATGGTAATTCCCTGAATACCTGCCACACACAATTCACTATTCTTCATTCAGGTAAGCACAGCTCTGGAGCTCAAAAATCCATTCAATTTCAACTGCAAGATCTATAGATCACTCAGGGTTTATGTGTCTGTAGTAACAAAAGACGTATGTTAGAACCAAATTCTCTCCATCTCGTACAGCTTTTGAAGTAAGAGTCTGTATCAAGGTGGTTACAGAGATAACAGTAGCTCGTGAACGAGGTGGGGCAGAAAGATTATTATTATCTTCATTGAGAAAAATAAGTCAGTTGTTTTCCACATCAAAAAAAAGAAAAAGTTTGGGCACCTGGGTGGCTCAGTAGGTTAAGCCTCAGACTCTTGGTTTTGGCTCAGGTCCTGATCTCAGGGTCCTGAGATGGAGCCCGGCATTGGGCTCTGCGCTCAGCGAGCAGTGGGGCTGGGATTGTCCCCCTCCTCTTCTACCCCTCCCCTTACTCATGCTTACACTGGCTTGCTGGCTTGCTCTCTCTCTTTCTCTCTCTCTCAAATAAATAAGTAAATAAATAAAATCTTAAAAAAAAAAGTTCGCTCTAGGTTTCTGGGAGTACAGGGAGTTAGAAAGAGGCAAAGCACCAAGAAGACACAATATACCTTGCAACCTATTTCTGACCTCTTAGAGGAAGACTCCTAAATGTATCCTACATCCCTTCTCTATAGATGCTTTCCTGTAACTGGAAGCCCCTGCAGTACGTGCTGGTTAGAGAGAAATTTGAAATTAAGTCCCATTCACTGCAGTATCAGCCTTCTCTGAGTCAGACATCAACACATTCAATGGCAAAAAATTATAATGAATCTCTGAAGAGATATGAAATTGCATAAATGATGAAATAGCATTAACTCTTTTTTAAATGGCTCCAAAACATCATAAATGGAAAAATTGAGATTAAATATGCATTAGGTTTTTGCAGAACAATTCAACCTTACCTAATTTTCAGAGATGGTTGAACCAGATGTGGAAATGACACTCTCCCACTAAGGAAAACAGCACAGACAAAAATCTGTCAATCAACCAATAACTACATCTGAGTGCCTAACGTGGCACTTTAGGAAGAAAGTTGCACACACAAGAACACCAAATTTGACATGACCCTTGTCCACGTGGAGCTAAAAAAGGGGGGGGGGAAGCATTCGAAGGACATACATCAATTCCCACTTATTAGTAAACAAGACGTCTCCATCTACTTTTAGTCTCACATACTCAACTCGAGAGGAAGGACACCTAAATTATCAGTGTCAACATTTCTCAGTCATTGGGTTTTCTACTGGACAGTGACTACCTGTCCAAGAATCCAATATAAAATGGTATCCTTAATTTTCAGATACCATAGAAGATACTTATTTCAGAATTTTAAAAAATATTTTATTTATTTATTTGAGAGAACGAGCGAGAGAGACCATGAGCAGGAGGGAGACACAGAGGGAGAAGCAGACTCCCCGCTGAGGACTTGATCCCAGGACCCCGAGACCATGACAGAGCCAAAGGCAGACACTCAACCACACTCGGCCAACTGAGCAACCCAGGTGCCCCCTACAGTAATTTTATTTTTTTATTTTATTTATTTATTTGACACAGAGAAAGAGATTACAAGTAGGCAGAGAGGCAGGCAGAGAGACAGGGAGAGGAGGAAGCAGGCTCTCTGCTGAGCAGAGAGCCCGATGTGGGCCTCGATCCCAGGACCCTGGGATCATGACCTGAGCCGAAGGCAGAGGCTTTAACCCACTGAGCCACCCAGGTGCCCAGTAATTTTATTTTTAAACAGCACCTTCAGTCTCGCCTGTCAGAAAATCCTGTACGATCTATGCTGATCAGCATTAGAACTACTCTGTTAGTTTAGCTTTTTGCTTTGTTAGTTTGCCTTAGTGACTGAAAGGGACTATTGAAGTAGACTTTGGCATGGGATTAGTTTTTTTTTTTTTTAATTCTAGATAGCAATCAAACTGTGAAAAGGAAAATTTAAATGAAGGTAACTTTTTGGTTTGAGCATATAATTACATTCTTTATTAGGAATATAAACAAACAAGAATCTCATTAAATATCTGGTGTCCTATTTGCCCCTAATACTTATCAAATCTGAAGGCATAATCCACAATGTATGATGCTTAAAACCGTGGAGTACTGCAGACAATGATAACACCCCAGACCAAAAGGTATCTCAAATAGCTATCTGAGCTAACCTTCTGCATCTGATGCTAAAGTAGTCATGAAAAGTGATAGCAACATTTTAAAGAACATCATGAATTCCAGTTTTCTGAGAGTCAAGTGAGCAGGACTGATAAAAAAAGGATAAGAAATATGAGGGGAGGGTAGAGAATGGAAATGAAAAAGCACCGTTCTATTCAATTACACACATTATATGCTTTTTCAAAATCAAGCACTAGTAGTTCATCTGTCTCCCAATCAGTGACTATGTTAGTTACTCCTTGGCAACCAAAGAAAGACAGGGGTTACCAGCCACTACTGTCCTAAACGTTCAAGGACATAACAGAACTCACCAGAAGAGAATCTAAGAATGGCGAAAAGCAACTAAAATAATAAGAGATGTTCTTCATTTACTCAGCATCTTCGAATACAAAGTATTCAAGGGGTGCCTGGGTGGCTCAGTTGGTTAAGCTTCTGCCTTCTGCTCGGATGATCTTGGGGTCCTGGTATCGAGTCCCCTGTTGGGCTCCCCACTCTGCAGGGGGTCTGCTTCTCCCTCTTCCTCTGCCCCTCCCTCCCACTCATGCATGCTCCTTCTCTCTCACAAATAAAATCCTTAAAACAAAAATAAATTAAAATTAAATTTGAGATAACTGAAGAATAACCTATCTTTAAATCATCATTTATTGAGTATGCTACATTTAATTTAAAATGCTATTTTCATGTTGGGCACAATGCAACCTTTTGTGGGGACCCTGGTCAATCATTATAAAGTCGCACTTTGGGGTACAGATACTTGGGGGCTGCTTGCCTCCACAGTAATGCGCATTTCCAGTTATTGCTTCGACATGTCTAGTTCTCTGACACTGGTTGGCTGCCATTGCTCCTTGCTATCCTCACCGGACTTGCTGGTCCCTGCTTTTCCCTGCCCTCTTGAAACTCGCCAACCTTTTTAGGCTCCCTCTCCGGCTATTCCCTCGGCTCCAGCACCCTTCTCCAATGCCACACGGTCTCCCCTTTGCCAACATGGTTATCTCACCAAACTTTCTGATCTGTCAGGCTGATAGCTGAAAATAACGTCTTTCGGTTTCATTTGCATTTTCTTATCATGAGTGGGTTGAGCATCTTCTCACAAGTTTAGGAGCCATTTGCATTTCATTTTCTGTGAACAGTCTGCTCCTAGCCTTGGCCCATTTTCAATAAGGTTGTTAAAACTCATTATATATACTGGCAATTAGTTCTCCATAATAGGAGTTACAGTCCTCTCCATCAACCCCCACCCCAAATGTATAGTCATTCGTCTTTTGTCTTTGGTTACAGTGTCTGCCAGGTAAAAATTCTTTGTTTTTATGCAGTCAAATTTTAACAGTCTTTTCTTTTATGGTTTCTGGGTTTTGTGAAATATTTAGAAAGATCTTCCCCCTTCTGACGTTAGAAAACAATCTGGTGTGATTTGTCCTAATACTTTTATGGATTTTATTTTACCCTAAGATTTTGACTCACATAGAGTCTATTCTGTTACACAGTATGAGGTCTGAATCCCCCTTTTTCCCCCAGATAGTGACTCTGCATGTGCTAACATCTAACAAAGATGAGCAAATCCATCTTTCTCTCGATCCGAAATGCTTTGGAGCTTTTTGCTTATGTCATGATTCCCTGGCGCTTAGGATTTGTAGGATGATGACATTCAGAGATGACGTTCAGATAAACTAGAGTTAGAGTGGTTGAGACTGAAGGGATTGCTTTACAACTTCTGAAAGGGCCAAATTTTACTTTCTCTGTAAGCTCCTCGGGGCCGGTATTGGACTTATGTGACTAGCCAACAGTAAGTGCTTAATGAATGTTCTTTGAAGGAATACTAACCTACATTGCTAAAGACCAAGCATAGATTGAAATTCGCTTAGAACTTAGAGAAGAGTTGCATCACTGTTGATTAACTCTCTATATATGTCCTAAGAGTGATTTTGCCAAACTTCCCTGTTCACCCTAGCCCTTTCTTCAACACAAATCCTTCAGTCTAGTCAGTAGCTAGCAACCTCACAAGAGTCGATGAACACATAATCACAATTCACCTAGTTACATTAGAACCAGTATGGAAAATGAGTTGGCAGTTTCTTAGACAACTGAACATAAATCTACCCCATGACCCAGCATTTCCATTCCTAGGTATTTACCCAAGAGAAATGAAAACACATGGCCACAAAAAGACTTGTACATAAGTGTTCATAGAAGGTTTATTCATAATAGCCCCGAAATGAGAACTAAACTAGTATCTGTGGACCGGAGAACTGAGGAACAAATTGTGCTATGTTCATATGACAAAAAAAAAGCTAGTCAGCAATAAAAAGGAATAAGTTACATACGACAACATGGGTAAATCTCAAAATCATTACATTGTGTGGGAAAAGTCAGATATAAGAGAATACATACCGCATGATCCCATTTGTAGGCCATTCAAGAACAGGCAAACTAATCATGGTGACTGAAACCAAACCATGGTTCCCTGTGGAGGGGGGGAAAGAGGAGAAAAGGACTTCCTGGGGCCATAGGAATATTTTATAGCCGCTATCTTCCAGCTGCTGGCCCTGAACCAGCAGCATCTGCGCATTGTTATAAATGTCAGTTCTCAAGTTCCGGCCCCAGACCCACTGAATCTGAAACTCTGGGGTGGGCCCAGCTTCCTGTGCTATGCGATCCAGCCTGGGGTTCCTGACACATGCTCGGAGGTTGAGCACCACTATTCTATTAGTTTGTGGTAGGGACCACACAGGTGCATACAACCGTCAAAGCTCATCAACATGTTGGCTCAGGATCTGAGCATTTGGTAAGTAAATTATACCTCATTTTTTTCAATTCAGATATAATCCAATGTTATCTTTAACTCCCCCCAAAATAAGAAATAGTAAAATAGATTAATAAATAAATATTATCCTTAACCCTCAGGTGTCTCCTCTTCTGTTTTCCCAAACTTGATAAATGGCAAAATAATCCAGTGAGGAGCTTGAATGGGTAACTCCCTCTTCCACTCCTTTCCCTCCTTTGCTCCATGCAGTTCAATCCCCTCCTTGTCCGATTCTATTTCTATCAGCTCCATGTCTTCTTGCTGCTTTTTAAAAGACCACGGCTCCCTTCTGTCTCAGGCATAAAGTCCACGCTCCCTAGCAGGGCATCAAAAACCTCTGGCAACCCCGTCTCAGCCTGACACGTCCGATCTGATCTCAAGCCCCCCAGACCTTACGCTGCTCCAACATCAGCACATCGGGATACTGCAAACATGCCAAGTGTGTTCTTGCCCCCAAGCCTTTGTTCAAACTGCTTCTCATCTCTCAGATGCCAGCTCTCCCACTTTCCTGCCCGGTGTAATCCTAGCTACCCACTAAAATCCAGCTACAATATTGCCTCTTCTGTAGAAGTTCCCTGTCATCACACCCAGGCAGAAATAATTGCTCCCTTCTCTGTGCTTTTTTCCTACTTCAGAAATGTGTATCTACCTATGCCGCTCTTTTTTTCATGTGAAATTCGTAAGTCACTTCATTTTTAGGTAATCTCTTCATATCACTCCCCACTTGTGACCTTTTAATAGGTCCTTATTACCTACCAGATGAAGTTCAAATTCCTTAGCAGGAAGTCCAGTACAAGCCTATCTCCAGTCCCCTGGGTAGCTCCAACCTCTCCCTCTCCCCCACCTCTCCCTGAATTTAAGCCAAAGCCGACACCCTCGAAGCACCAGGCTCTCCTGAGTTCCCAGAGTCTCCCTGTGTTTCTCCCTCTGCCTAGACCATGCTCCCCCCATTCCGCCTCACCACTTCCCCTTTCCTCATCTCCTCCTCCTAAGCTTTCCCATGAAATTGAGTCCTAGAGTCAGAGTACCACAGTCAGTCACCAGTCATTAGGTGGAAGAAACAGGAGTAGACAGCAAAGAAGATCAGAAGCCAGGTAAAGTGGCATCAGAGCAAGAAGAGGCGGCGGGCTGGTCCTTCTCAACAAATGCCGGAGCAGTCACAAGGACTACGGGGCAGTGTCCGACCCTGAGAAGCTCAGCTTAGTGGAGACTGGATAGACATACAAACCAGTTTCTACAACTCCGCATGTGACAAAGGATGCTACTAGACAAGACAGGACACACATCGAATCCACAGAGACAGACTCCACAGGCAGGAGTTGTGAAATTTAACCAAAGCTCAGGGAGATCACTCAGAACAAGAGGCTGCTGAACTCGAACTCCATCAGAGCCACAGAGCATTGACTACTAAATTCCTGTTGAATTAGGTGCCGTTACGGAAGTCCTTTAGCCCTTCAGAGCCTCAGCTTCCTAATTATAGGATGCGAGAACTTGGTCCGATATGGAGGTTTCCTTTAGCAATAAAATATTCACAGACAAAAGCAGAATCCCAGACACTGAACAAATACATGGACTTTTTCGACATGACCAGCGAGGAAAGGGACTTATTTAATTACAAGGGTAAGCAAAATCAATCAATAGATGGACTTTTATATGTCACGATAGTGAATATGACGTTGAGTTTTCAAATCCTGAAAACAGCAGCTCACAATGGAACTGTTGACACAACCTCCACTGCGGCAAATGCACGACCATAATCAGGTTGTTATGGCAACTAGAATACTTGGGTTAAAAAGAGGAAGAGAGAGTCTGTATGTGCATGGCAGATTTTCTTACCACTCCCGTTAGAAATATTTTTAATGTTTTACATATTACCTCAAACTACATTCATCACTTAGCACACAACAAGCCTCTTGTCAGCGTTTTGGGATAAACAAGAGAAATAAAATGAGCTTCGTAAAATTGGGGAGGGGGGAGGGGGAGGTCAAAGAGCATCTAGCCAATGTCTACCCCCAACTCAGCTTAACATATCTTCTCTAAGAAAGCCACCCTGATCTGTCCCAGTGAAATCAGCTATGTCCTCCCACATGGAAGCCCCATTTTACCTCTTCTTCTGTAAGAGCTTTAATACCTATCACACTAAGGGCAACATTGTTCATTTATATGCTGTCTCCCTCCTTCCGTGTCGACTGCTTGGGAACAGAGTTTATCCTTAGTTACCTTTATACATCCAGTGCCTAGAACAATGCAGGTATTTTAGGTGTTAAACTGTTCAACTGAGGACTAAAGAGTCAATCCTATCAAATTATAAATAGGAAATATCTCCGCAGCAACAATATAATTTGTTTTACTTTATCAAGTGTACTTCTTGTAAAACATATTTCATTTTTATTATTATTCATAAGATTTTCTCCTAAGAGAGAAATTGAGAATTCAGTGGCATGTGTCATGGAAAGAACCAGAGGCTGGGATTCGGATTCCAGGGGCTCTACTGTTCAGCATACCTCCTGTTAACCAGTCACAAGATCTGCATCCTTGGGTAAATGCCAGCCTCTTCGATGCTCAGCATTCTCACCTAGGGGATGAGGTGCCTGGACTGTCCAGGAGCCCCTCCTGCCTCTGAAACAGTGTAACCAACACATTTTTTTTTTAAGATTTTATTTATTTGACAGAGAGAAACACAGCGAGAGAGGGACACACAAGCAGGGGGAGTGAGAGAAGGAGAAGCACGCTTCCAGCTGGGCAGGGAGCCTGATGCAGGGCTCAATCCCAGGACGCTGGGATCAGGACCTGAGCCGAAGGCAGACCCTAAACAACTGAGCCACCCAGGAGCCCCACCAATACATTTTTTAAAACTTTAAAGAAATTTGAACATGTCAAAACCCATTCATGGAAGGTTTTAAGGAAATGATTCTCAAGCAGCTTTGGGAAAGAGGTGGAGGAGTACATGACCTTCATTCCTAGAGGGACTTTTTCCAACCATACCACACAAAGGGAAATTAGTCAGTTTCCTCTCCTCCCTCCCTGGAATACCCGCAAGGAGAGAATTTATTTTTTTTTTAAGATTTTATTTATTTATTTGTCAGAGAGAGAGAGAGAACACAAGTAGGGGAGCGGCAGGCAGAGGCAGAGGGAGAAGCAGGCTCCCCGCTGAGCAGGGAGCCCCCTGTGGGACTCGATCCCGGGACTCTGGGATCATGACCCAAGACAAAGGCAGGTGCTTAACCGACTGAGCCACCCAAGAGTCCCGAGAATTTATGACGAATATGTGTTGCATGTAAATAGCAGAGACAAAAAAAATAAACAACAAAGTGAGGTTAAAAACCATCATGTGAACACAGAAAAAGATGTCTTTACAAAGATAACACAAGAATATATTGGGTCTCACACATAAAGATTGTATTCTTTCATATGCCTCAAGTTTGAGAGGGTAAGAATTACCAGATCCACAGCTCACCCTATTCAATCAATATCCTCAGTCTTGATCTTCCCCTTCCCAAAGCCGCTTCTTATCTGACTTCCCCAGTTTCAGCACATGGCATCTCCATCCACTTAATCAGACTACTCAACCTCCTAAGCAAACCAGACTTTAAGAGTCATTTCCAACCCTTCGCTCTTCGTCATACCCAGACACCCAACTCATCAGCAAGTTCTACCTTTTACATTCCTCTCCTCTGTCCACTTCTCTCCTTTCCTAGTGTTACAACCTTGGTCTGAGGTTAGGAACTGAATGTTTGTGTGTTGCCAAAATTCTTATGTTGAATCTCTAACCCCCAGTGTGATAACAGTAGGAGGTGAGGCCTGGGGAGGGGGATGGTAATTAGGTTCAGATGAGGTCACAGCAGTGGAGCCCCCAGAAGACACGTGAGGACTCTCTGCTATGTGAAGGCACAAGAAGAAGGCAGCTGTCTGCAAGCCAGGAAGAGTCCTCACCAGAACCTGGTCAGTGCTGGCACCCTGATCTGAGACCTCAGACTCCAAAGTCTGGAGGAACAAAGGCCGTTGATTAAGCCACAGAGTCTGTAGTATTCCAGTATGGCTGCCAGAGCTAAGATAGGAACAATCACATTTCACCCATTACAATCATCTCCTTATTGCTCTGCAAATTTCTTCATTTCATTTCTTACCATGCCACACAGGACTCAGGAGGGATTTCTTAACACAGCAAATCATGGCATACCCCTGCTTTTTAAAACCTTAACTTTTCCCTTCATTTTCTGCATGTCATCCCATAGTTACGACTGATATTATTGGCACTTACTCATGCCCACACTAGAATGCATCTACCATTTCTCACTCAGAGCTCTACCCTAGAATTTATCCCAAGAAGCTTCATATATTACTACCCAATCCTGGGGCCCTTCTTTTACACCTCTGTCTTTCAAATAATTTACAAAAACATTAAATGAAAGCAGTCTCAACTCCTGGAGCATGCCCAAAGTTCCTCCATTCGAAGACCTGATGTCTATTCCTATTGTTTTCTTGCTGGCTCAAATGACCTACTCACATAAAGGTCCCCAAGATTACCTACATATTTAGCTATTTATTAAGGCTTTTAAACTAGAACTTAAGGTATAAACCCTGTCAAAATATATTTTTAAATCTAAAATACAACCTCCACTTGTTTCTAGTCATCCATATAGTTATTTATTTCTAAAACCAACCTAGCTTTTCTTCAGTAATTTTTCACCTGTGTATCCAAGTATTGCACTCTTTTAAAAAATAGATCCGCCATCCAGATCTGCCATCACTAATCTCTAATGTTCAGAATTCCCTCTGGAACTTTCCTTACAGATAAAAGGCTAACAAATTGCCAGGCTTTTATTTTGTTTAATGCTTCTCCAATTTCACCCTTAACTTCTTTTAAAACTCACAATTGCTATTTAGTTCAAATTACCCACATAAAAATTCTTATGAAATAGTTTAACCATGAAGCTGATAATGACTGAATCAAAATTTGGGTCTTCCTAATAGGGAACAGAGAGCACTAAAGAGAGGACCACCCCAAACAGTTACACAGTTTTGCATGAAAAAGAAAAATAGCACTAAAGCTTATTGTGTAAAATGGGTGGTTGGACTACATTATCTCTGAAATCCTTTCCAGCACTAAAATTAAGTTCCGTAACAATAATGACAACTGCTGACATTTACTGAGCACTTGCCCTCAGTGTCCCAGGCACTGTGCTAGGAGCTTTTCACAGATCATGAACAGTATAGAAGCATGTTACCATGAGACACTTTTCTATTTTAACTCACCTAACATACAAGGGACATAAATGGGACACACAGACCCTTTCTAAAAAATGTCTCCGGTATAATGGAAAGCAGATACGGAAGGCCCTAAGTTATGGGGCTTGCTTTGTTCCCTAAGACTGGGAGAAGCTGACTCCTGTACGAAGCTGTTCCCTAAACATTAGATGCCTAGAGCTGCTAAGAAGAGCATCAAAACAAAAACTAGAGCCCACCCAACTAGTCCTGATGGCCCAGGGAATGGCTCCTTGCCAGACTGATGAAGACACAGCATCAGAAGAGTTCGTAGAGAAAGTAGGAGTCATCTCCATAGAAAAGAACAAGGATAGAAAGTTCAAGAGCATTAGTAGTACTCAGACAGACCTGGAAATCTGAAGGGCCCTGGTAAGAGGGATCTAAAAGCATGGGATGTGGCCATGCCTAACATTCAGTCTTGTGGACATGTGGCCACACTTCAGTGTCCCCACTAGACTGCAGGGTTCTCAGGGGCAGAGACCTTACCATCTTTTTTAACCTACCCTCAGGGCACAGCATAGTCTAGCACCCAAAACACAAGAAGCACTTCGTAAATACTTAAGGGGAACTATCAGTGACTCCTCTCCCCAGAATGTATTTATTCCACTTACTGAGGTGTACCCATAAAGTCAGAGCTTTCTAAAGTGAGGTCTGGAGACCTCTAGTGGTTGTCTACTGTTCACCAGAAGTCAAAGCTGAGGGGCAGAGCGGAAAAAGGCCAAACACCAGGACACAGGTGAGTGAGACAAGGAACTGAGTGCTATGATAGAGTAATGAACTAAAGAAGTTTTAAGATGAGACATTTTTAAAAGTCCAAATAAGATAAAAATGGAGGGCGCCTGGGTGGCTCAGTGGGTTAAAGCCTCTGCCTTTGGCTCAGGTCATGATCTCAGGGTCCTGGGATCGAGTCCCGCATTGGGCTCTCCGCTCAGCGGGGACCCTGCTTCCTCCTCTCTCTCTGCCTGCCTCTCTGCCTACTTGTGATCTCTCTGTCTGTCAAATAAATTAATAAAATCTTTAAAAAAAAAAAGATAAAAATGGAAGAGATACATCTGAAGAAAGCAATGGTTTCCTAATCATCAATTTTATCATAAGTACCAGTAAACCTGGTTTGTATCCCCTCAGCATCACACGAAGTCTTCAATTTTTTTAGCTAAATATAAATGACTAGTATTCTAAAGCATACTGCTGTTTGAGAGACTATAAGAGAATAAATTGGGACAATTCTGGGGAGAGAAAAAATCACCCCCTTATAAATTCTTAGCATGGAAGAGAAGAAGGAAGCATTCATTCTTTACTACACATAGTATCTTTTTCTCAAAGACAGTCAACTCTTAGGGGGATGCCAGAGTGCCACCCTCTTTCAAACTTCTCCTGGGAGTCTCACATTGAGAGGGAAAATCTCCAGCATCTTATTTCTCAGTAAGGACTCTCTCTGGATTCTGGGCTCTTGATCTACCTTCCCTGGATTCCTATCACAGGTCAATGTTTTACTAATTAAGTCAGCTTAGTTATTAAGCTCTCCACACCTGTTACCTCCTTTATAAAACAGAATAATCTGCATCAAAGCTGTGAAAGTAGATGAACTGTACATTCCAAGAACCTACTAATGTCATGTACCTAGTAAGGAATCAGGAAGTATTTGTTAAATATCCCAAATAAAGGGCTAAAAAATGATCTGGAATGACTCAAGTAAAGCCAACAAAGATTCAGGGTCTTTAACAAGGCAACAGGAAAATATATTTTAGAAAGAGCTTGCATGATTCTACAATACTTTCTTAAAGTGCAACTTTATTTCTTGTATTATTAACTGAAAATAATCACACTCAGTTGAGATTATGAATATTTAAACTGCCCTAAAGATAGGAGTTGCTACAGAAGAAATCTTTAACCACAAATCCTACTCACTTAAGAACTGGAGAACAGGGCGCCTGGGTGGCTCAGTGGGTTAAAGCCGCTGCCTTCGGCTCAGGTCATGATCCCAGGGTCCTGGGATCGAGGCCCACATCGGGCTCTCTGCTCGGCGGGGAGCCTGCTTCCTCCTCTCTCCTCTCTCTCTGCCTGCCTCTCTGCCTACTTGTAATCTCTCTGTGTCAAATGAATAAATAAAATCTTTAAAAAAAAAAAAAAAGAACTGGAGAACATAAAGAGAGGACTATTTTCTATTCTTCTTTAAAAAAGTTGTTACAACTTTGCAAACCCTAAAAAACAACTGTGAGCATGCTTCTAGGTGTGGACCAAACGTTCATGCAAGGATGAACTTTGAGGGGGGATAATCACTAATCTTATTATACATAAAGTACTTCCAAAATCTATGAGGCCTATGAAACTTCTAAGTTGTTTGGTCAACTTTATAATGGAAATGGGAGTTTAGATCAAATATGAGAATAAAGACAATTGCAAAAATGGAAGATGGGAGTTGAGACATCTCAACAAAAGAAAGCTGCTTTATTATATGCATCAGAGAAGAAAAAAAAGTTCATTTCCCTAAGACACTCACTCCCTTCCCTCATATGGGGCTGGGTGAGGGAAGGGATAAGCCATCTGCCCACCAGCTATTTGACCATTTAGATCGCTGAATAATAATATTCACAGGGACGACGCCATGCTTTTCGAGAAAAAGGATTCACACAATGGCTGAAGTGCACCCATTCTTTTGGTTTGGAACTCTACAGGGTCACTGCTTGAGTCAATGTTTTTCTATTAATTCAGTTTATAGTTGGTGCTGGGAGATAATGATTTGAAATAAAGTCAGGGCTTATACCCAAAATACACTTGTAATCTATTAGTCTAGTTCCCTCTCTAGTCACTCTGTCACCAACTATACATGATGTTCTATAATAAACTGCACATTTGCAAAATGGCCACCTAATGTTGATGTTGCATTACGAATGATCAAGGGGAAAAATTGCAGAGATAACTTAGAAAGGAAAAAAGAAGCCCTTTTCCATTCAGTTTCTCTGTATGTAATGGTCATAGTCAGGAACTCTTTACCAAACTTTCAATAAAGCACATATGTAGGTACTAAAACCCATATAACCTTGTTCAGCAAGATTTAAGAAATAACAGGCTTTTAAAGGGATAACTGAGCGGCACCTGGGTGGCTCAGTCAGTTAAGCGTCTGCCTTAGGCTCAGGTCACTATCCTGGAGTCCGGGGATCGAGCCCAGCGTCTGGCTCTCCTGCTCGCTCAGTGGAGAGCCTGCTTCTCCCTCTGCCCTTCACCCCACTCACTGCTCTCTCGCTCTCTCTCAAATAAGTAAAATCTTTACAAAAATAAAGGGTTAATTTGAGAAGAGAAGAAAGTGCTACACAAAGCTACCAAACAATCATGTGATAACACAACATACAGCAGGAGACAGAGCCAGGGTTGTACCTTCTACACACATCTCCTCAAGAGCAGTATTCTAAAGCCCTCCATGGAACTGGGAGGGTGGTCCTTAGCAGTGCCTTTGAACCTAGGTATAATTTCCATCTACAGCTTTTCAGTGGCCCCCCATATTCCACCTTCCCCACTGGAATTCATCTAGCCAACTTGAAAGATGGAGAGGGAAAAAGAAGGGGTAGGATCAGAGAGAAACAAGAATCCGAATGAGAATCAGTTTCAGTGGGGGACAGTGCAGCACGCAGTTATTTCAGGCCCTTTATTACTACATTCCTGGAAAAGTCAAATAGATAGCCAAATGGTCTGCTTTTTCAGGAAGGAGCTGAGAGTTCCAGTCTTATAGGAAAATAAAAATTCATAGGAAAGGAAAAACCTAGTATTAATGGGAAAATTATAAAGTAAATTCTATAATTACATGTAATTATATAATATTGCAGACATTGGCCCCATTTGATTTTTACTTCTCTATCTTTCGATCTTCACAGAACTCTAAGTCACATTCACATGTTGAAACATGGCTTAGTAATCAATGCTTTGAAACTTGGAGTATTTAACAATGCTCTCTTGTGTTTGTAAATAAGCCTGATGGTCTTTTTCAGCAATAAAGTAGAACGGACCCTGCAATATATTTGAATTTGCCCACCCAAAAGGTAGCCTCGATAGCCTGGGGACAGAATTTTGAACTACATACCCCAGGACAAGTCATGAAAAACTTGCAC
Source organism: Ailurus styani (assembly GCA_002007465.1). Lineage (NCBI taxonomy): Eukaryota > Metazoa > Chordata > Mammalia > Carnivora > Ailuridae > Ailurus > Ailurus styani. Next base: position 1,171,539 of record LNAC01000041.1, on the reverse strand, counting down.
AGAGCAATGAACCCAGTCAATCGTAACCACATGAACTTACATTCTTTTTCAGTTATTATCATGTATAATGTTAAGTGGGAAAAAGTTCAAGAAAATATTCTAGAGATATGTTCTCTTATGTAGATACTCATATTGCAAGTATGTATAGAAGACTACTCTAAATATGTAAAGAAGACATCACATGTGATCATCTAAGTGAGGTTTGAATTCTAATGCCTAATAACTAAATGTAATATACGGACTTAATCTAGATTCTAATTCAAAAAAACCTAGGTCAAGAGACCATTTCTGAAGCATGAGAAACCTGAAACAGGCTGGATACCATAGGACCCCAAAGAATTATCAACAATTAACCCCCAAAATTAACTACTGTTCATTATTACTGTTAGGTGTGATCATGGCACACTGGTCATGGGAGAAGGCGTCCATACATGCTAACATATGCAGGAATGGAGTGAGACTTGCTCTAAAATATCTCAGCTAAGAAAAAAAAAAACAAAGTTAAATGAAGCAAATGTGGCGAGAGTCTTGATAATTATCAAATCTGGGTAACAGGTTTATGGAAGTTCATGCGTTATTTTTTCATTGTTTTGTGTAAGTTTGAAGCTTTTCATAATTTTTAAAAACATTAAAAATCATCTATTGTCCAGAAATACCCCTAAAAGGACTCTGTGAAAAGACAGGAAAAGGAAAAAAAAATCTTGCATTACTTAAAAAATTAAGTACAAAAATTATAAAATTAACATTAGATCTTTTATACAGCTACTCAAAATTCCATCTAATATTTTTAAAGACCCTGATAAAATTTTATACCAAATGGTGACTCATAACGTTCTCTTCCAAAGCAACAAAATGCATGTGCCCAAAGGACATGTAAAAACAGGTGTGCCTCTCACAAAAAGCAGCCTTTTCCCTGCTACAAATTTTTAAAAACTCACAATATATTTTTCTATCTCAAAGGCTTTTTAAAAATGTTTCCTTCTTCAGAGAAAACTATGAGAAACCAGCTCAGCAGAATTTCTGCAAATAACACAAAGGTAAAATACAGAGTGCTTTCTCCCAGCCAAAAGGACGAACGGGGGGCGGGGGGGGGGGAATGAACATTTTCAAGAGCATTTTGGAACCTTATTCCAGCTTCCTCTTTGCTCAGCTCTTTCTTCCCCCAAAACCGTCACTTAACTGTCTGTCAAAACAACTCTTGCCCATTCTACCTGATCACATTCCAAAGCGGCAGCTTTTCCTGGATTCACTTCACAATCACAAGCTGCTCAGAGAGCACCTATCCAACTGAATACGATCATCTGCTCCTTCCTTTTTTCCTTTCAGGGCATCCTGCTGTCCATCAGGAGATGTAATTAATGGGTTGATTATGTATGAAAGCGTCATCCCATCAGTTTGCTGTCTGGTTTGAATAGCTCATATCAGCTCTTCATTCATCCCAAGTATGCTCCCTGTCCGGAGAGATTCTAAAGCTGTACCTCCTTCGGATTCTTCCCTCACTATTCACAACCCGGTGTACCAGAACTATGTGTTGCAGACGCACAGGGAAGACAGAAGAAACCCCCTCGTCCTCTACAAAAAGGAACCCAAAGGACTGAAAAGTTGGTAAAGCGGAGCACAAGGAAAGCGAGAGAGTGCAAGAGAAGAGCTGGGCTTAGGGTCAGAATAATTCTTTAAAGCAACTTGATTAAGGGGCATGTGTCATTCTGAAATATGGACAGCAGAACTTTTCCGGAAGGTAAAACCATCTATGCACAGGGCCCGGATTCCTCATTGCTGAAACAGTCAATGAATTTTTAATAAGTTCTGAACACTCAAGTTGTCTGTGGTCAGATCAACTGCTGTGATCGGATAAAGAAAGGCAAAATTCACCCTCTATCTCTAGAATCCTATCCAAATGGAATCTTCGTCTATTGCGTGCTGTCTTAACTAATGCTACAGGATTACCAGGAATACAGATAGAGAGACGCTGCAAGAAATCAAATCCAGTGAACGAACACATGCGAGCAAAGTAGAGAAGGCATTTCAGGTACCGGAGCTTACTGTTTCCAGCCAGAATTAGATTACTGAGCTTCAAACACCCCACTGCCAGGTAAGATTTAATTTTATAACCTTACTTTATACCCTGACGACCGAAACTAAACCTGGTGATGCTGTGAAGGAGCCAGTAGATTTGAATTTCATGCGATCCTCCCTTAAGCTCTATGCAGATTTAAGCCTTCTGAGGTAAACAGTTGTTTTTACTTATGCTGCATAAACTACTCATTCATAACTAGATAAAAGCAGCCCTAGAGTCTCATTCATTTTTCACTGGATATGAAAAATCTTTGTCTTCATTTTTAAAGATCCCAATTTTGTTTTATTTAATAGCTTGGAAAAAAAATAAATGCATGTAGAGAGCCCTGAATGGGGCATAAGAGCCGTTCACAGATGTTATGTACCAAACATATTCAGATGCGATTTGTCTCCCAGGGCACTTGGCAAAAAAAAAAAAAAAAAAAAAAAAAAAAAATTAATGCATTTTTAGGATTTCTATTAATAAAAGAGAATAAAGCTCAGTAACTGATTTTTATCATTACAAAACAAGAAAAGTGGTGATGTCACTCTCACTCACACTAAAGAAAAACAATCTCTGGCAAACTAAGGTCTGGCACCCCAGTAGAATGGGGTTAATTTACCCTAATGGTACTGGGCACATTGTTGTACCAGACTAAATAAGGACATTTTTCTGATTTAACAACAGAACAAAAAGGTGTCTGGTATCTTAATACCTCAAAAGCTTTAACTCAGATCTATGGTCCAAAGAGCAAAATGTAAAGAACTACTGGGGCCATCAAAGAATTTTAAAGGGTACAAGTGCCTTTTAGAAATTCCCTAGAAATCACTCCATATTGAGACTTGTAGAGAGACTGTCTTACATATTAAAAAACAGAAAAGATAGAATTTTAATTCTCTACATAAATTTTTATCCAAAATTCAACTATATTAGTTTGCATATAAATTCAATGGGCAACGTCCAAAGCTTAATCTGTTTGAAAAGAAGCCCTAAAATAAATAATACAGTTCTAATATCTTAGAAGACAAGAGATAAAGGAAGCAATAAAAGCAAATCACACTTAACAATAGAGATGATCTGCTAATACAAGGAAAGTTATCAGAAGTAATTATTCAGTACCTATCTAAAAAAACAATCAAGTTTGAAATTCTCTTCCATTTCACTAAATTCTTTCCTTTTTTCGAAGCCTAATTAATAGAGTGAATTACATGATCCCTTGACTCTTTTTCAAAACAGTCCATAAAGAATCTTAAAGTACCATCTTCTGGCATCTGACTTCATTACAGAAATTTACTTATCATTTTCTAGTACCAAAGCAGCAACTTACATACAAGCAATGATGGTATAATGTACCAATTTGTTTCAGAGAAAAACATTATTTCAAAATTTCAGAATATTTCCTTTGTGTACCAGCCCTAACTGACAAGTATAGTTTTTTATCTACATTTGGACTTACCTGAACCCTTAAGGATTCTTTTCATCTTTTTTCTCCTTATTATGATATCATATTTGATAAACTGACATGCTTTGAAAATAGGCCTATATTTATAAGTGAAAAATTTCAACTCAATAATTAGTCTTTTTTTTTTTAAATTAACTTGGGCAAAAAATGAGATTCACAATAGTATGCTCAAACAATTTGCTTCCAATAAAGAGAACTGAAGGGGGCATAAAATTATACTCATGAAGTCTTCCGGATGTTATTTACTCACTGGAATGTACCCCAGTGTGGGGACTCTTCTAAGACTTCCGATGCCAGTGATGGACAGATACTACCTCCTCCCCAAGGCCTTTGCAGCATCAGTCCCAATTTCTTTTTTCTTTTCTATCTAAATCAAGATTTTTTCTCTATAATAATGCATTCTGAATAATAATTACTGAGGTTTAAATAACAGCTTTCAAAAGAAACACACATTCTACAGTGATTTGGAATAACCTACATTTTCCTCTTCATTTTAGTGAAAAAGTGAAGAAAAAACATTAACTACTTTTTAACACATCATTTGTTAATGATGTGTTGAAATGCTGAAAATTCCTTCAAAGTCGGCATCTCATGAGTACAAATGGATAAGGAATTTTATGCTTATACCTGAAGATTTGGTTTATTTATGGGAGTTCTTCCCTTGTGTTGATAGATTGAACAATTAAAGAGATTTTGAACATTCTCGGGAAGTATTCAGTGACTGCCTAGTTGTTTCTGTAATTGAGGATGTATTTCATGTCCACATATTATATAAAAGTATATTATAAAAGTAACATAATTGTGTAATATTGGATTCTTGTCATAGAGATGGAGCAAATATCATAGCTACCATATCCTTACAATGATTTCTATTAGTCTATCCATAGATTCTGCTCCCTTCGAATCATCCAAAAGTTACAAACTTTTGGCTTAAACCATGAGAAAATAAAGGTAGTTATACAGGTCAAAATATATTCATTTAATGTCTTTGCTGACCTTTTTCAGACCGGCATGTCATCTTTGTCTGAAATAACAAGCAACATAATTTTGCATATGAAATTAGAAATATACCTAAAATTCATTTTCAAGTGTTAACATTTAACTTAAAGAGATTGGCACCATATAATATTTTTAACTCAAAAACAAGTACTGATTCTTGCATTATTATAACTCTCAAATTTTGACTTATAATTTTTTAAAGAATTTCTCTCATTCCAGTACAAAGGTAAAGTTTTTCAAGCTTAAGTCGAAAGGGTATTTCAACTAGCCAGTACATTTGTTCCTCATCATGGTTAATTTTCCTTATGAAATGGCCAAATTTGAATACGGATGACGGTTCGTCATGGAGATTCATCTCCTCTCCAGCTTCTTCCTGCTGAGAGAGAATAATCTTTGGTTTGTGACATCACAGTCTGTAGCTGGGGAAGTGACTGTGATATCAAATAGATGATTATATCCTTTCAGTGTGAACCAGCTACAAAAGAGACATGAGCACTGTCATTTCAAGTCATGTCACAGAGACACTAAAGAGACACACGACGGGAACCGAATTAGAGAAGGATGCTTTCATTGCATTTGTCACTTTCACAGCATCAACTATTAAAGATAAAAGTGCCATTTCACAGCTTCCTTCATTAACAATTTAAAAGAGGAAGTAAACATCATGTTAATAAAACTCACAGATGATAAAATGGAAGGAAGCAAAGTACCAGTAAGCAACCAGACAAGTTCCTTGGAAAAGGAACGTAAGAGAACTGAGGAATCTATGCAAAATTTTACCCTGGTCTCCAGAGAAATACTGCTACTACTCTCAAAATGGGAATGAAGTGCTCCAAATGAGAAAGGGACTTCTAAGTTAAATAGTGATCCCATGACATAAATTAATTAGCATATAGCATATAAACTAGTATAATAACATGGAGGCAGGGAAGGTTTAGTGAACATCCTTTTAAGAAAAACAGTTCATAAAATAAAAGGAGTATCTCTTTAATAACCAGAATCACTGTTCTATCGAAGTTCTCAAAAATTTGCAAAAATAAAAATAAGTTAGGACTTAGGGCTCAACAAAGAAGACAGCACGAGAGCTCCTCTTACCAACACATGTACACATCTCTCCTCTACCTCTTAGGCAGCTCTAGCTGCAAAAGACAAAGCAAAACCACCAACTTTTCTGCATTGAACACATGTAGTTTATCCCTTGATGAGGTGCAATAGCCTCGATACAAAATAACAGTCATTCATGTCTTAGCCTCCTAGATTCAGAACCTATGTAAAGATATTTTTTAAATAACTCCAAGAATAACTACAAGCCAAACAGATATTTGTTATCTACAGTTACAGTCTGCTTCAAACAGTGGTGTATTAGAGAATTATTAAAGCATTTGTCCAGTCCTATATATTGGCTAATCACTATCAGATGATTGTCAACAGTTTTTTGAAGATCCTGCCCATCCTCCATGTTTCACATGGCATTGGAGCCATTAGTGAAATAACGCGAGAATCCAGGTCAGTCAGAAAACATTACCACTTTCATAGACCTAAGGCTTGCGGTTACACCGTTGTCATCAGAATATATACGCCTTCCTATTTACTGCTTATCAGTATATTGATGTTGCATCGAATCATGACTTTGAGTAGCAAAATCGATTCCCAGTTCAATTATCCCAATAAAAATGTTTAGCTGTTTATAGAACTTTCTTGGTACAGTAGCCTAAATATGCTGGTTGGTGTATAATCTAAATCTATCAGGCTTAGTACATGACATGGTTCTACTTGAATTCTTCATCAGCTGCACATTTTCCTATGTGTTGCAGGGACACAGTCCTCTGCATGCTAATTGGGGCTAACTAACCTGTGGTGATACCTACAGAAGAGCTGTCTAGGAACTTTCACAGCACTTCTGATCCCACTCTTTTTCGTTGTTTTTTGTTTTTTGTTTTAAAGAGAGGGAGAGGGGAGGGGCAGAGAGAAAGGGGGAAACTTAAGCAAGCTCCATGCCCAGTGCGGAGCCAACCTCATGACCGTGAGATCATGACCTGATCCTAAATCAAGAGTCCCTGATGCTTAACTGACTGAGCCACCCAGGTGCCCCTAACAATACCTCTTTTATAACACCCTGTTCAATTGTATTGAAAATCCATTTATGTACTTACCTTATCTACTAAAGTCTGTGTCCTCGTGAGTGAGGGCTACAAGAATGAGGACCACACCTCAGTCATTCTTTATTTCTAAGCACAGAACTACTTAATCAATAGCTGTGTTAAAATGTGAAAATGTATCTTAAGACATTCTCAAGTACAAGCTCATCAAAAAGGTGGAAGAATGAGGATTCTAAAATACACCCGATTTTCATTTGTAATGAGAAGATAGGACAAACACAGGAAAGTCTCAATGAGGGGAACTTTTTGGAGGAGTAATGCTGAACTAATAGCTATAAACAGACCAGCTCTGTTAACTGTACTATATAGTATCATGAGGATACAAATACGGGATAGGAAATTTATCCCCTTAGACTTTTGCTGTTTTTGATATATGGAATTTGCTATACTATATTGTGAAGCAGAACTTCATCAATTGTCCAAAAGGATCTAAATAGGCCTTGCTGTTAAAAAGTCATTACAGGAGAATTTAGACAAGGATTTTGCAAGAGAAATTGAAAAGATAGTATCTTACTACAGTCAGCTTTCTGATTCATTCAAAGATAAGAGTGGGGGAAGTGATATACTTAAATATTTTACATTTATTCTGTGTTCTCTCTCTGTGAGGAATAAATCTATGCAAGTATCTAAGTCAAATTTCCTTTGAGTTTGAAAGCCACGGTATCATCAGATTTATCTGTTAAATCTATGTCAACAATGGTGATCTCTTTCAAAGCAGGAATAAAGGCTAGAGCCTATGCTGCACATCTTCGTTTATAATAGAATTCAAGGTAAGAAGGTATTCAAGTAGGCCAGCATTGCTCTAGAATTCATCAACATGTGTATTGGGATGGAGTCAGCTACACTCTCTAGAAATGCTCAGGGCATGTGGACAAATGCCTTTATTGAGGCTGTTTTGATGTATGCAACTCAAGATTTTTTTGAGCTTCGACATCCTATAATTTTTTTAGCAGTGTTACATTGTTTCAAACAAGATCTTAGATAAAATGTCAAGGCATAAAATACATAAAAGCAAGACATAGAGCACATAAAACCTGGTTGGGTCCAGAGAGAAAGCATAGAGCCCCACCAGCTAGAAGACCCCTTCTCATGCCATCTCTCCTAGGCTCTCCCCTCCCTACACTTCTTGGAACAGCTCCTAAAGTGTATTTGTTGTAATTTTTCTGCCACCTAGAGGATCTACAAAGGTATTCTCTATTTTAACACATGTATTTGATTCCATACAGACATTGCCAAATAGTCTAAAACTCCTGGTTTGAGTTATGTCAATTAATAGCTTCTTCTAGCCCAAGTGGGCACAGGCTGCCAAACACGGCTACTCAGACATGTAGAATGCTACTCCATTATTCTGTTGTCTCAGTAATGATCAAGCAACCAAGACCTAGAATTCTAATAAATTACAAGTACATAAACAAGGATTAAACATCTATAATCTGGGGTGCCTGGCTGGCTCAGTCAGTAGAGCATGTGACTCTTGAACTCGGGGTCGTGAGTTTGAACCCCTCCACTACGTGTAGAGTTTACTTATAAAAAATAAGTAAAATGAATAAAATAAATTCATTCTCCTATTCCTTAAAATAAGAAAAAATAAACATCTATACTTTGGGTTAGAATATTCCAGAAACAGCTAAATATAATATGCAGTCAAAAAGTAAGGCATGGAAATGAAACACTAATTTGTCATAATACAAGTCACAACTCAGTGTGAGAAATCAACAGAATTTAATTGCTAGAAATACCAAGAGGGCCCCTTCCATAATATTCTTTCACCTATAATATTGTGCCAAACATTTTAGTTGCCTTTAGTTGATTACAGATTTGTGGACTCTTATAATTTACTTGACTTTGAAAGTGAGAGAGAGCTCAAGTATTAGGAACCAAACATCACTAAATGTTATATCTAACAGGATATATTGGATAAAGCAACCTTCTCTCTCTTTTTTTTTTAAGACTTTTATTTTACTTGACAGAGAGATCACAAGTAGGCAGAGAGGCAGGCAGAGAGAGAGAGAGAGGGAGAAGCAGTCTCCCCGCTGAGCAGAGAGCCCAATGTGGGGCTCGATCCCAGGACCCTGAGAACAGACCTGAGCTGAAGGCAGAGGTTTAACCCACTGAGCCACCCAGGCGCTCCAAAGCAACCTTTTTTAAGAGGAAATATTTTCTATCCCCCCAACACATGCAATTATGGTGACCCACTGGTTATGTAATTTGTTTCTACTCATTGAGCATCTCCAGCACTATTCCTTGTTTACTAAGGAATTTTCTTAACTATTATTCCAAATTCTCAAATGATTCTTATTTTGAGGCCAGTCTCCCAAGTGAGCAATGCCTTTCTGCTCCCCGCAACATGCTTTAAAGTATTTTGAGATATATTCTTGAGATTCTACTTTAAAATATTTTATTAGGAATTTTTTCAAACAAATGACCAACACCAATGTACTTCCACCTAGTTTTAGCAAGTATCAATTTTTGCCACTTTTTCATCTGATTTTTTTTATGGCCCCTCCATAAACAGGTCTGGGAAGAAAAACAATTTTACAACTTTATTCCTTGAGATTACTAGGTCAGGAGGCAATTATAATTTACACATCTTTACTAAGATTTATAAGTCAGGAGAGGGAACTTTTGTAGCTATAATTATACAACTAACTTCACTGCAAATATTTTATGTTAGCATGAATACCAAGACAGAGACAAAAACATTTTTTAAAAAAAATTTACCCTTCCTATCTCAGACGCCCAGCCAAACTTTTGAAACAAATGTCCTAGACAATAGAACCATAGGCTAATTTCTTTTCCCATGTCGTCCCTACCCTCTCTCATCGTCCAACTTCCTGTGGCGAACTGACATCCTGAATGGAAGTAAAATAATCAATATTACAAGGTCCCTTGAGAAGAAAACCAATTCTTACCAGTGATTTCTTATGTAGCAAAGACATACCTAAACTCAGGGTTACAAAGGCACAAAGGTTATAGCAAGGTTAACATCTTTGCTATAAATAAATAAATAAAATATATTTTTGGCTCAAGTTGGTACCCAAGAGTTAGGAAAGTTGAAAATGTGCATCACCTCTCTGTGAGAGCAGCCAGAAAACACCATCCACTCCCCTTTTTAGAAACAAAAATCAACAAAAATCACAATAACTACATATAAAGGGAACACAGAGGCTGGACTCCTTACAGTGAGACAGGGAAGCATGCCTTCAGAGTAACAATGGAGAATGAGCTCCAATACAGTCACCTGAAAAGATACAGGTTCTCAGATACTCCAACACAGAAAGGTCATCTGATGAACAGGCCAACAAACGCTGACAGTGAGACAGATTCCAACAAACCCTCCCCTCAGCTTCATTCATAAGCACATAAACCACTGCATATCACAGTAATTTCCAATTTTATAGGTTCATATTCTCTCAGTAGGAGGCTATGACCACATACTGACAGTCAGGCTGATGTAGCCCAACCTAGTGGCCTCACAGAGCACAATTCCTACGTTCGCTCTCACTCAAGGACACTTTGAAGGAGAAGGAAATTGTTCCATAGGCAGAGACTCAGTGCAAACTGGCATGCAAAGTGGCCCCTATGGATTGGTAGTATTTCCTGAGCACCACTGAACGTGTTGTGGTACTAGGCTATTTAAAAATTGGAAACAAATACTGAAATAAAAATTATATTATACAGACTGGTCTCTAAAGTGTCTGAGAAAAACAGACCTCAGCCGGTCTTCTCCTTTTCCATGGTTCCTACATCCAAAGAACAGTAGAAGGCTAGAACTCACAACCATAAAGACCAGTGGAGTAATACTTTTACTCTGAAGCCCCCATTCTAACAAGAGCAAATGTGAAAAAAAGATAGAAGAAATAAGTGTCCACAGCAGGCCAGAGTAGGGAGTAGGATTAGCAGAACAAGAGGGACCAAAAAGCAAATGATAGGTGGAATCTTCTGGCTTGTACAACGCTTCAGGTTGCTTCTTCATCCTGCACGAGCCTGTTTAGGAAGGTCGATATACTTGAGAATACCCGCATTTTTTAACTCTGAAAAAGTCATCTCTACGTCCTCTCTGCATAACAATCTGACTATAGTTTACCCCAAAAGGACACAACTCTAAGGGAATTGACTCTCAAATTCCCCTCCCAAATAAAAATTGAATTCACTGGGGGTGTTCACTGCTATGACCCAAACACCACACTGTCCATGAACATACATAGAAAAGAGACTTATCTGAGCCATTCACCTCCAAGTAGCTACAGCTTTATGTTAAAACCGAACCTATAGGAGCCTTACTGTTGCCACCTGAAAAGTGAAAGACTTAGACCAAATGCTATCTAAGATCGTTTTCAGAGTGTGCGTTCTATGCTGCCTTTTGAGGACAGAGGGGAAAAAAAAACACCAAAGATTCAGAACCCACCAACTTCACTCGACTAACGGCAGTACATTTGGCACGCTAGGGAATCTGAAACAGAGAGAAAACACACAGAGAGGCAACTGGGACCTTCGTGATCAAGAAAAAAGTAACTTACATGTGGCTGTATATTTTGCTTATGAAAACTGCTGGTCAGTAGAACAGTCCGACAATCCAAGAAATTTTAAATTGGAAATTAGAAGAAACCATTCAGATGACCACTAACTTGGTCTAGCTAGGAATTCATTATGTGATAATAGTTTATTCTCTGCATTTCTCTCTCTCTTTTTTTTAATTCTCTGGGTTTCAAAACAAGAAACAACTCACTTTTTCACTATGATTTTGAGCATTGAAAAAAAAAAGCTTAAAGACAACAGGGAATAAAATGTAAGCTCTTCTAGCTGAATTAGTGCTTTTTTTAAACAACCCTGAAGTACACTAGTATGGCTCACGGCAACCAGGCACAGCAGAGAAGAGGTACCAGGATATCAAACATGTAGAGCTGAAGATACAGCATTTTTTTTAAAGTTACATCAGGAGCAGCAAGTTCTCATTTGGAAATTATACTGTATGGTCGACAGACATGCACACTCCTACATAGAGTGGATTTAATAATATCTTTTTGTTAGCAGCGTACCCTTCAAGTACCAGTGCACTGGGAATGTTGTGACTTGACAAGACCTTACCAGGAAGCCTGTTCTAAAAATGATTTCACTTTGCCTGTTGCTTTACTTCTATAAAGGTGCCCTGGTATAGAGTCCCACACACAAACACCCCAACGGTCTCCCTCTCAAACAACATTCCCTCCATTTTCTCCCACTGTGGCCTTATGGCCATAAACAACATGAGCATGACGTACAAACACTAAATATACACGTGTGGGTTTCCTGGGAGCGGTACCAGGAGAACAGGCAAAGCAGAAATGAGTACATAAAAGCCTTGGGCATTACAGTAGTTAGTCAAGTACCTAAATGGGAAAGAAAAGAGAATAAAGAGGCAGAGGTCTAAAGATAAAACTTGCCCCACAACCTGGCCCATTTCTCATTACCTCTGTACACAGAGAGAGCCCAGAACTACTTCCCGCTCTAAGTCAAGGTATGGGCAATTTCCTTAGCTAGTTCCCAAATCCCATTTACACCATATGCCAATTAAATCTTCAAGGACAGTATGAAAATTACTAACTTGCAATACCACTGACATATGTGTGTGTGTGTGTGTGTGTGTGTATCTACTATAGTTAAATCCAGTCAACCCTAAAAAATGTTATCACTAGAGCCTCCAATCAAAACTCATAAAAGACTAACCTGATTCAGAAACACTTTGCAAGTAAGTACTCTCTACATTACTATCTGAATCATCAAATCACAAAAATGCTCAATGGGCTACTGAGGTTCAACTGGATTTATGTATGTCTGTACATCACAACTTCTAAGGCTTCTCCAAGCCTTGGCAGCAATTCCTCGTTTTTTTCTCAGAATTATGGGGCGAAGATATCTAAATAAGAAACCCAATAAGGTAATGTGAAAAATATTAACACTAGTGATGCCTTGTCATGTTTTCACATATAAAGCAGATGAATTTCATTTACATGTACACAGCATATAGAGCTTAACACAAAGTATCTTTTTTGCTTCAGCTAATAATTACCAGCAGTCAAGGAAAACTCATTTCCATATTAGAGCTCCTGAGTACCTCTGTCATAATACAAGTCGGAGAGATGAAATGAATCCATATTTTGTTTTCCAGATTTTTCAGTTTAAACAACACACGTAGCTAGTAACAAGGGTAACATTTCCACTGTCATGACCAGACCAAAAGATGCCAAACTACCCAACAAATATAATTTTTTTTAAGTAGCCAAAGGGTGTGTATGTGTGTTGTGTGTTTTGTATGTTTTGTTGTTTTTCTACAAAGTGGGGGCAGGGGGAAATAATTATTACCAAACTATAAAACAACTAATTTTCTACACAATCTACCAATAGAGCACAGCCAACTGTGGGCAAGAAGCAAGAGCTCAGTGTAAAGAGTAATAATGGGTTTTGGAATCAGACTGATAGAAATTCATACTACAGTTCCACCATATACTAATTATGTGACATTAGGCAAGATATCTAACTTTCTTGAGTTTAATTTGCCTCCTCTGTAAAATTGTCTAATACTGACCTTGCATTTGAAGTTAAAATGTTATACATAAAGTACCAAAGCCCCAGCCAGGGGCTCTATAAATAAGAACAACTGTAATACACTTGCTTATGCCTACGTCTTATCTACCCCTACTCCCCAAATTAAGATAGTTACTGTTATTCAACCTAATCCAAATAGTGGCCCTGATTTATTTCCCAACAATGTTGCCTTCTCTATCGCAAACTACTACAATACCTCTCCCTCTCCATTCCGGCCCCACCCAACCCACCCGACTCGGATGACCCCAAGAATTAGAAATGCTGTGCTCTGGGGGGGCAGGGGAGAAAGGAAGAAATGAAAATATCTCTGAGGAATAGCTCATTACTAAAAATCTGATCTGGAGCAACACAATAACATAGTTAAAAAGCCAAATCTCAGTTCCAAAGGTGAAATGCAATTTGACTATTAAACTACTGCCATAGAAGTCACTTGGAATGTAGCTAATCATACACACACACACACACACACACACACACACACACACACACACACACACACACACACGTGTACCTTCTTACTCGGTAGCCAACAAATGCTATAAGATAAAATAAGCATTTTGTAACTGATTAATGAGGAAGAAATTAAAGTCAATTACTGATGTTTTACCTTGTTTCACAAATGTATGTTCATTAACCCTATTTGTTTAATACATCGACTCTTCAAAGAAATGGTCAGTGACAGAGAAATAACATTTAATATTTACATTTATATATACATTTATAGCTCTGCAAGAAACCATAAATGAAAACGGTCAACTATATAGTCATTACAGTTTGACCTCTTGTCTCAGGCAATTCTTGGCCTCATCCTTAGAGACCTGGTTCCCCCAAACCTTTAGGAAGGAACAAGGTATTTGCATAGCCTCAAAATATTTCCCCCAAGATATTTATCATTTACTGTCATTGCTTTAATTTATGCCCGAAATTCCTTGACATTCCTCACTCTAGTAGATGAAGCTTAATCCCCACCCCCTTGCATATGAATAGGAACAAGTCACTCACTTCTAGTGAAGAGAATGCCAACTAACTTTACACTGGAGAAACTTGGCAGATATCACCTTAATCAAATGATCAAAGTTAATGTTGCTAGTAAGAACTCATGTTGATATCATGTGTGCACTGATGTGACCTAACAAGAAAGGCACATCATCATCCCCCAAAACCTATAACTTCTACCACCAAACCATGAGACAACATCAGAAGAACCCAAATTGAGGGACATTTTACAAAATACCTAACCACTCTTCCTCAAAGCATCACATCCAGAAGAGACAGAAACTTACAAATTAGCAGGAACTAACCAGTTACAGAAAAAGAACATGGGGGGGGGGGACTGGGGAAACTCAAAGTCTTTAATATAACTATATTAATTTCTTATTTTTGATAGATGTACTATGGTTATGTAACATAGTAACATTAAGAGAAGCTAGATGAAGGGTATATGGGAACTCTGTACTATCTTTGCAACTCTTCTGAAAAATCTAAGAAGTATTAGAAAAAAATGTTCAAAAAATAAATAATTGGTCCTTAATGTCACTTAGTAGTAAATGAATCCATATACAAGATATTCTGCACCTTGACCACTTTCCTCACTTGTTGAAACAGATTCAAGTCATGCTACAAAATGAGGTGCTTTTCACTGAGGACCATCTTCAAGACTTCAGGTCTTAAAAAGGAGACAACTCTAAGAACATATGCATCACATCACACCCAATAACCACACACAACAGCTTACTCATCCATTCTGCAAGCTATTATAGTTGTGAACTGTGTGCTGTGCCATATGCTAAAGATAAAAAGATCTACCCTGAACAGACATACTATTCTCTAAACAGCAGAATGCCCAAAAGCCCAGTGCCTGATCGTCTCTGACGGATGTGACTCACATAGTACTCCCCCCGTGGAGGTAGAAATTCATGATAACAAACTTAGCATTCTATTAACTTTGGTTATTCATAGTTATCCATAATAACTTGAAATTGCACTACAAATTTTTATAAAGATTAAACTCCTTATAAATAGAAGGCAACGGGACACCTGGGTCGCTCAGGAAATTAAGTGTCTGACTTCGGCTCAGGTCACAGGGTCCTGGGATTGACAGCCACTCTGGAGTCCCCACTTAGCAGGGAGTCTGCTTGCCCCTCTGTCCCTCCACTACTGATGCTCTCTCACTCTAACAAATCTTTAAAAAAAATAAAAATAAACAGAAGGCAGAAAACTTCTATAACCACAGAATTTGAAAAGTAAATACTAAAACTACATAAAATATCTACCTTGCTTTCGAGTAGTGGATGAAGAGATGAAGAAAACAATTAAGCTTTCTAAAACTTCATGATTTTAAAAGACCAGAGGCAACATTCAAGGGACAGTAGTGACCGAGTTCCATTCACAAGTGCCAAGTAAACATCTGAGAAGCAGATTTAATCTCCAGGAAGAATTCTCAGAACAAATTATGGAAAGCAGTATGTAGACACCCTCACTACTCCATCAGAAACGTACGGCACACTCAGTCACTATATTAGCAGCACATATTGATATTTCATTTACATCAATCCCATTCTTAGCTGAGAATTCTGAGACCAATAGAGTATCTTCATAACAAGTCCTGTGAAGGCATTCTTTCTGTTCCATTTCAGGTATGACGACACACTGGGAATAGACGGTGGAGTGAGGATACTACCTTTTGATCAGAAAAGGTACATTTAAAGGGTTTTTTTTTAACCAGAAAAGGTATATTTAAAGATTTTTTTTCATCTAAAATATCCAATTAGTTCATGATGTTGGCTTTTCTCTTGTTTCAATAATATTGGATGAACTAGACCCGAGGACAATTAGCTTCCCTCCCCCATCACACTTACAAGCATATTCTACCCCAACGGTTTGCTTTTCTTTGCCTATAAAATAATTTACTTTTATATAGCATTTTGTAATTTTTCAAATAATTCTCCATGACCCTCACAACCACCCTGTACTAAAGCAAGGCAGGTATTATCTCCAATTCACAGCTTTTAAATTAAAAAAAAAATTTTTTTAAGGTTTCAAGAGTTTCACTCCTTTAGGAACATGCACCTACTAAGTGACAACCAGAACCAAGATCCAGATCAGCTGACATCCATCAGTCAAGTGCCCCTTCCATCCCATTCTAATACATTCCCTACACTTCAGTTACACTTACTGCAACAGATGACTTGACTTTCACAATCTTAAGGATTATTAATCAATCTTAATCCCAATTCAGAGCCTCTGAATTCATCTATCTCATGCTTTTTATATTACAAGAGGTTCCACACTGACCTTCATGAAAGGCTTTGCCAAAATAACTTCCGTTGTTATTAAAGATGTATTTATTTTAGAGAGTTAGAGAGAGAGAACATGAGTGGGGGTAGGGGCAGAGGGACAGAATCTCAAGCAGACTCCCCCTGCACACAGAACCTGACGCAGGGCTCAATCCTAGGACCCATAAGATCACAACGTGACCCAAAACCGAGAGTCAACACCCAACCGACTAAGCCACCCAGATACCCTTTTTTTTTTTTATTATTACTACTGTTACAGTAGCCTTCATTATAAAACTTGGACTTTCCCCCACCCTACTTTTAAGTACTTTACACAAAGTATTCCATTAATAATCAGGCTTAATCTTCTTGACATGAAGAAATCTTACATATCAGTTTCATATCAAATTTCACCATCAAGTAATCTCAATATATTATTACTATAGTATCAGTTATAGTTAGGAGAATGAGGAGGGGGTTCACTCTTTCTAGAGCCTAAAGAGAACCTTATCAACTTCCACTTAAATAGGACATTGATCATGAGCCTTTATTTGCTCTGCTTCCCCAGACCTCCCCCTTTAAATGATGGTGTTTCTTTTTTAAAAGGAAGCATGGGTCTATAAGTATCAACAGGGAGGAGACAGCACGCTTGAGAACAATGTGCTAGATGCTATTACATGTGGGAGCACATCGATTTTATGATGCAGCCAGTTAGACCCTTAGCACCCAAATCAGTATCAGGAATACAAGTCAAATCCAAAAAGATTCACTAGTATGCTCTCTATATTTCTAGTAAGAATAATCTAAATTATTAATAATCTAAACATTCAGTTCCTAAAAATGAGCGGGAGACCCTGGAGTCACTGCTAGTCATCCAATGGCCCAGCTCATCGGGATGAGGACCAGAAAGGTGGCCACACAGCCAAAAGCGAGGACTGTGACAAAATGGCTTCTCTGGGACCAAAATCTGTCATCAAATCAAGTAATCAGTGACTTTAATTTGCCACGACAAGTTTTTAAAAGGGGACTGATCACTGTGGATAAAAGGCGGGTTCCCCTGGAGATATTAAAATCCAACAGGGAAAAGAAAAATAAAATAAAATAAAAATCCAACAGGGGAACTCCCTAACAACACATTTTAATATAATGGAAGCAATGAGCAAATGAAAGACAAAACCTGCGGAAATAAAAATAAAGCTAACATCAGGAGCTCTCTACACAAACTGCCCTCTAATGAGTATAAAATGTCTTTCCAATGACTGATGAGTATTAAAAATGATGTAAAAACAGATCCATGTGTATGAAAGGCTTTCCAGCTGATGCAATCCGTGGTGACAAAGGATTAGAAGATAAAGGTCAAGCACAAAATATTCAAATGAAAACAACATTACACAAAGCATGAAGGGATCAATATTTGCAGGGTCTGACAGTATTGAATTTACTAAAAAGTTTACAGACACACCGGCCAAAAGCATAAAGACCTTCTCAGACTTTTCAAGGAAGAAACTTCGAAAAAAAAAAATAATAATAATAGTAGTGAAGAAAGAAAATAAGGTGTGAGCTAAATTAAGAAACTAAACAAGAGGAAAAACAGAAGTGCTACAGATGCTAAAATGAAATCTCTAGAAAACTGAATGCTGAAACTTTGGGACAACTTAGATGATCAGACCTGACTGAAAAGATCCACACTTCCTTTTCTCAAATTGTGGAGAAGTAAAATGGATAGGAGTAATTCTATTGAAAGAAAAAGCCAAGAAGCACTAGATAAAGCCGAGGAAGCCCAGAGTGGTAACTAACAATTACAGAACAAAGAGGTGAGGTGGGACGTATGAGGAGAGGTAGGAAAAAAACAGCACTGAAAGAAATCATGGAGGATCAACAAGAATCCCTAAACAAATGCAACTGAAAAGGTCACAGATGTGAAGGAAGAGGGAGAGGAATTAAAGCCACCAGGGAAGGTACAGTTTCATAGCAAAAAAGTGAACATGGATGAGGGACGAGGCACAGGATGAAAAAGACACAACTGGACCAGTAAAAGCAGACAAAGGAGAACCTGCATGGAAACAACCAAAAACATGCACAGGCACAGAGACTAGGAATCTGGCAAACCCATTTCTACGTATTCAGCTGCTTTTATCTTTGGAGGTTTGAAAAAAGAAAATCAAATTAAGCCCACTTCAATGTCTGCCTATAAGAAAGTAAAGATTTTTTTCATGGTTTTACCTCTTTTTCTTGTTGTTACCCAAATGAAGATTTTTTTTTTTAAAGATTTTATTTATTCATTTGACACAGAGAGAGAGATTACAAGTAGGCAGAGAGGCAGGCAGAGAGAGAGGAGAGAGGAGGAAGCAGGCTCCCTGCTGAGCAGAGAGCCCGATGTGGGCCTCGATCCCAGGACCCTGGGATCATGACCTGAGCCGAAGGCAGCGGCTTTAACCCACTGAGCCACCCAGGCGCCCGAAGATTTTTTTTTTTTAGTGCATACGTCTGTTTCTGTTATTTCAAATGATTCAAATACCAAAGGGAAGGTTCTTCCACTAAACTGTCTTTGTAATGAGAATATATTAGTAAAAACTGATAAAATGCATACCATAGAAAAAGAGAAAAGCAAAATAAAATGAACTGAGTCCACGGGAACAAATACAGCTTTCCTGCTGCTTCGTGGGCTGCTAAAGCAAGAGGCTTTCTTTTCCCTTTCAGTCTAATCGCTGGCAAAACCACATGGGGGTGGGGCGGGAGGGAGATCAAATATCATTATAATTAAAATCTACCCCCACCAAAATTAGCTTTTCATAAAATTACACTATAGAAAATATATAACACCTTGAAATGAAAATATGCATGGACAATTATGCTGACCAAATTGCAAGCTAATGGTTTCATTTGTATTTGTTCCCCTGAAAATAAACAGAGCTTACAGACTTGCACATAAAAGTTTTTTTCACATGTTTATCTTCAATATTGCTCCAGTGCATTCTGCTCGCACTGTAAACATTTTTCTAACTCTGGTTATCTGTGACTTCTTGAAAGGAATAGATAGAGCATATGGCATGAATTCAATGACTCACCACTTGGAAAAAAAGGGGGGGGGGCAGAAACTTGCTTGAAGAGCTAACATCTTACGCCTAAATCTAAGTGAGAGTATAGTACCATTCTCAAACCCAGTGAAACATAAGTTAAAACTGCAAGAACATTGTTCAAAAAGAAAAACTGTGGGCACAAGTGTTTCAGAGGCTTACAGAAAGAGTCCTCAAAAGATCTCGTCTGAGGACTCCCGATCCTACCAGCAAAAGTGTGACTTCAAACAAACTAGTCCCCTCTTCCTTTATCCTCCACTTGGAAAAATAAGATGCCACTACCCACGGCCAGAGACCAAAACAACGCATGCAGCGCCTACAATGATGAAGGCCTCACGGTGCCAAAAAGGACTGCCTCTTCCAAAATGTTCCCTATGGTCTATGGGAGTAACTGAAATCCTATCATTAGAAATCCATTTTCAGGCTTTCCTTGTATAGAGAGACACATAAAAGAATAGGTAAGATACAATTTTTTTTTTTAAAGATTTTATTTATTTATTTCACAGCGGGAGAGAGATCACAAGGAGGCAGAGAGGCAGGCAGAGAGAGAGAGGGGGAAGCAGGCTCCCTGCCAAGCAGAGAGCCCGATGCGGGCCTCGATCCCAGGACCCTGAGATCATGACCTGGGCCGAAAGCAGAGGCTTTAACCCACTGAGCCACCCAGGCGCCCTAGGTAAGATACAATTTAAAGAATAATTACTCAACAAACAGAAATAAACATCATCCAGATCAAGAAATAGATGACTGTCAACATCAGAGAAGTCCTCCCACCCTGATACCTGCTAAACGCCCCTCCCCAATCATTACCCCTCACCTCTCCACTAAAGGGGACCACAATCCTGAATTTTACCATAGTCATTTTCTTGGTTTCCATTTTACCATGCAACTATGGCTGCCTAAATAACACAGCTTACAATTTTCTTGTGTGTGAACTTCAAGTAGAATCATACGGAGGTATTTTGTGGCTATGCAATGTTCCTTTTACTTTACAGTACGTTTGAGAGACTCAACCACATATTTATGTATTCATTCCACTATGAATGGACATCTCAGTGGCATTCTCCTGTGGCTCTTCTGACCAGCATCACTACACACACTCACACTCATCTCCGGGCACAGGTGTGCTAGAGCTTTCTACAGTGACTTCCAAGGGTCCAAGTGCCAGACCCTTGAATTTACTGGAAAATGACATACGATCTTCCTAAGTGAATACATACACATACGTACATATACCCCAACATACCAGCACACCAGCTGTGTGTGCAGGAGAAATTCACTCTTTGAATTAATTACTGGTCCTCAAAGATTCACTGTAAATCCTACTAGGAAAGTAACAACACGTTAAGCTAGATGTAGTCTTAGCAAAATGTCCGTCTTCAAAATGTCCGTCTTCAAGGTCAACTGCATTTGAGAATTGGACCACAGGTATATGTACCACCCACCTGATTCTAGAATAAAAAATAATGCTTAAAGTCCAATCACCCTGTGTCTTCTGTCTCCCTTCGGTACATTTGCTAAGCTGTAATCGTGCTTAGATCCTACTCTCTACCCCTCTCTGCTTGCACACAAACAGCAGAGTGAAAGAGGGAACAACACTCCTCTTCTTACCTTGTGTTCATGCACATCAACTCCAGCGGGCTTCTAGTACCACCCAGCAACCAGACCAGAGTTTCCTCTTTCGCTCACTCTCCCACCCTGTAGACAACGATTCTTACCTTCTACTCACACTTCTAGTACCTCCTCGGTGACCCTCACTCACAGCACTCTTACTTCACTAAGAAAACGGAAGCAATTCGAAGGGAATGCCCCAAGCTCCCCTCCCCCGACACTGTATCTGTGCCTCTATGTTCTGGCCTTTCCTCTGATTACAGTCCAACAACTGTCTGAGCCCCTAGCAATGGGCACTCCCACCACCTGTCCAATAGAGATTCCATCACCACATGTGGGCCAAAGAACATAAATCCAGTCATTCTCACCTCTTCCCACATTATTTTTTGCCCTCTCCTCTAGATCGTTCTATCAACAAATAAACATGCAGTTACTTCTCCCATCTTCAAAAAAAAACACGTCTTGACCCACGTCCCCCACCAGCCCATTGCTCTCCTTCTGATAATAACAGAACTCCTTAAAATTAAAAGGTGTTTATACTTGCTGTCTCCAAGGTCTCTCCTCCCATATTCTTTTTAAATTCAAGAATGAATCTATCCGGGCACCTGGGTGGCTCAGTGGGTTAAAGCCTCTGCCTTCGGCTCAGGTCATGATCCCAGGGTCCTGGGATCGAGGCCCACATCAGGCTCTCTGCTCAGCAGGGAGCCTGCTTCCTCCTCTCTCCTCTCTCTCTGCCTGCCTCTCTGCCTACTTGTAATCTCTCTCTCTGTGTCAAATGAATAAATAAAACCTTAAAAATAAAAAAAGAATGAATCTATCCCACCACTCCAACAAAACTATTCTTGTCAAGATCACTAGTAACCCCGTGTCATTAAAGTCAAGTGTCAATTTTTGGATGTCATCAAGTGCATTTGACACAGATCCCTCCTTCCAGGAAACATTTAAAGATACCAGTTTCCTGGTTTTTCCTCCTACTACTCACACTCAGTCTCCTTTTGCTGGTTCCTTCTCATCTCCATAACCTCTCGACACTGTGCTGCTCAGTACTCAGAATTTTACTAATAACTCCCTTGCTCATCTCATGCAGTCTCGTGGCTCTTTAACTATCACCTACAGGCTGCCAGCCCCCAGCCAGACCTGGGTCCCGCGCCCCAGAGGTCTTCATCTGACAACCTACTGGGTATTTCCTATTGGATGCTGTGCTGGGGCTCTTCCATTTGCCCCTCCAGATTCACCCTCCCCCTTCCTCCTCCCTGTTCTGTCCCAAGAGGCTGATCTATATGCATGACGGCAACAGGCTCCATTTGCCTTCTGGCTGCTAGTAAGTTAGGATTCTGGGAAGCCCTGGCAGGAGATTAAGGGAGGAAAGAAAAGTATAAGACCAGAGTATCTATTCAGCTGTCTCCCTCCCTGGGGGAGTCACCTTCACTGGCTAGATCCCTGGAGCAAAGGTGATTCATCCTCTCAAGGTCAACTGCTCTGTAAGAATCTCTCCCCCAGACTTTCAGTAACTAGGGATAGTAACATCTCTGCTGTTGCCTGCCCCCCCCATGCTCTACTATCTATATGCTCTCCCCACATCCCACCCATACTTGTGTAAAGGATGCCTTTGTTAAAAGTTCCTTACAATTATATTGAGTGTGCCATCTAGGTCCTACAGGAACTCTAATACAGATGTTGAACTGGCATCTCAATGATAACATATGCAAAACTGAGTACCTCCCAGGGTCCTACCTGTCTCAACCAATGGCAGCTCCCTTCCTGTAGCTGTCAGGCCAAGAACCTGGCATCATCCTCAGACATCTTTTTATCTCATACCCTGTATCTGTAAGTCCTATATGCTCTTCCCTCAAAATAGATCCAGAACCCAGCCACATCTCACCAGCTCCACGGCCACCACCCTGGCCACAGCCGCCATCCCTAGTTGTTTGGATTGTTGCAACAGCCTCCCATCTGGCCTACCAACACAGCGGCCAGAGAGATCCTCTTAAATATAAGCTGTATCACACTTCTCTGCAAAAGAAGTGGCTGCTCATCTCAGAGTAAGAGCCAACATCTTTAATAATGGTCTACAAGCTTCCCCATGATCTGGTCCCATATGCCTCTCTGACCTCATCACTTACTTGCTCCCTTTGTTCCAGCCATGCTGGCCTCCCTCGCTATTCGCTATGCGCCTAGCGCCAAGCTTGTGACCTTGTCATGCCCTTGGCCTGCAACACTCCTCCCACAGATAACTTCAACTCTTCCTCGCTCACTTTCCTCAGGTCTTTATTCAGATGTCATTATCTCATTAAGACTTCTCTGGCCACTCTTTCTAAAACTGTAATAGCCTCGCCCCACCTTATTTCTATCCCAAGCAATTATCACCATTTAGCATCTTATGTACTTTCTTTTCTTTAACGTGTCTCCATCCTTTGAATGTCCACTTCAGGAAGCAGGCGTTTTGGTCTGCTCTGTTCTTTGCCATATGCTCAGCCTCTAAAATAGTACCTGGAAGTCGTGGATACTCAAATAATTGTTCAATGAACCACCACTAAACACCATTCAGTCAACCAGCCACAGTTAAAAAATCTAACAGGTACTATGTGTCGGCAAAGACAGCGAACACTAGGAATCCTAGCTCATCTCCACTTTGGAGAGCAATGTGGCTAGATCTAGAAGTTTATGGTGCGCACATCTAACAAACTAACAATATTTTTTATGGGCCATGTATTTATTTATACAAATGAATATAGTATAGTAAAAGTCCGTGACTCCAAGGAGTATAGCCAGCCTATCTGGAGAATATTAATATTTTAGGATTGCAGAAGGAAGTCCACCTCTCAAAAGCAAACTAATACAGTCCTGCTCCTACAATGAAGAAAGCATGGCGGCTCCTCTCAGGCATACAACATTGTGAAAAGAAAATGATCAGCAGCAGAGTGGGGAGAAAAAAATCAAAGCACATATCAGAAGATGTGACAATTGTCATTGCCCAAGAAACCAATCACAAACCAGGCACCTGGGAAGAAATCAGTAAGCAAGGACAGACTACAGGAAAGACAGAGGAGATCCAAATCATGTCGGGTTTTAAGTTGTAAATAAAAATAATAAATGTTGTAAAACCAAAATTGCACACCGCTGGGCATAACCGCTAGATCAGACTCAAATTTTGCATTGCCTTCAAACATGCATGCATTATCTTTCACGGGCCAGACATGGTCCTAGTAATGAACTACACATTTGGTTCAACTAAAACCAGGTAGTGTGCATCCTAACCTTATTGCACTACAAGTTTTCCCTATGTCCTTTAGCAGAACAGCTAAGAGAAAGTGAAAATAAGCAGCCTACCTTTTGCCTTTCTCCCACCTTGAAGAAAAGTGCTTATAAGCCTGTAATCGGCCAAAATTCAGGCCACCAGAGGGCAGTACTCATCTGACCAGCAAGGAGATAAGTGTCGCCGGTCCCTGAACAGGCCACGAGTGGGATGCCAGCAGCGAATGTCTTCTAAGAGGGTTACGGAGTGGGGGGGCATACAACCTAAGGACACCAGGCTGAACCTTGCTCTTCTGACTCACTCACATACTCTCTCCACTTACAATTCTCATTCTACTCAAAGGGTTTAATTAAGTCGGAAGAGAATTCATCACTTTAGGATTCTTAATCTGGTACAGGCATTCAAAAATATAGGCAGATGAGGAAAAAAGACAGGTTGAACTCGATAGCAACATAAAAGTTGGGAGGAAGAGGGAATTTAAAGCAAACTGTCTGAAAATCTTCATTTTATTTCTCTGCTTCTTACCACCTCATCCTTTAAATTTTTTTGACCTGGTAATATTTTGTTGTTGAGGTCATCGTGGACTCACATAATACTTATAAGAAACAATACAGAGAGCTCTCCCGTACACTTGACCCAGGTCCCCCCAGTGATAACACTGTACAAAACTACAGTAGAATATCACAACCAGAATACTGACATACTGACATTGATATAACCCACTAATGTTGTTCAGATTTCCCCGGTTTTATTTGTGCTCACCTGTGTGTATGTGTCTTAAGTTCTAGACAATTTTGTCACTTCCGCAGGTTTGTGTATGTACCACCACAATCGAGAAAATGATCAGTGTCAGCACTACAAGGATACTTCATGTTACCTTTTTATAACCTTTTATACCCGCATCTACCAACCCCATCCCTAACCCCTGAAAACCACTAATCCACCAGCCATTCAGCTTTTCAACCCTCCTGCCACACCCTAATGGAGACTAGCTGTCTATACAACCAGCCGGGCTCCATTATCTCCTGTCACTACCCTCCTACTCTCCAGCCTCACACAGCTGCACGCACAGGGGTCAGTCTCAAAAACAGCTGGCCAGAGAAGAAAAGGGTGTCGCACCTTATTGAGAAAACTGTCCAAAAGCAAAACAGCAAAGTTTTCATGTTCAGGTACACAGGTCTCTACAATGTGCATATCCACTAACATGCATATTCCCGGCTATAAAAGGGGAAAGAACACATATTCTAGAAGCTTGGTAAAGCTTTGTATAAACATAAGTATGGATTCCTCTGAAATCAAAGAAAAGACTTCTATTTTCAGACTATCCAATTTACAGGGGCATAGTTCAGCATTTTTCATTTCCGTAAAGCCTTTCATTCATTTCAACCAGGACTTAAGTCCTTCTACATTGGTGCATGGAATCCCAGCTTCCACTTAAAGAAACATCTTTCTTCCTTGCAAGCCATTAGATACACTGTGCTTTACTCGAATTTAAAATCCAAAGGACAAAATGAACTGCTAGTTATTACAATGCAGTTTTAAAAGGAACATAAATAAAAGGTCTGTGTGGCTTTCGGAGCACTAAACCATATGCAACTGGAATTCATACCTGCTGAGCTGAGGAGAACACTGAAGTCCGTCCCCCTCTGTGATTCTCCGCTTTCATTATTGACCTCTTTTTCAATATCTTGATATCGATCCCAGTTAGAGACTATCTTTCTTTTAGAATAATTTCCCTGTTCCTCGTTCTCTTCTCCATAGGTCTCTGCATCACTGTCATCTTCAACCTGCAATCATTAGAGACAAATCAATATGCAAGCAGTGGAAATTTCGCCCTTAGCAGCCTTAGCAGTAAAGTAAAACCAAACAAAAAAATGGTACACTGGTATCACGATAAAGAGCACATTTATAGACCAAGCTCTCTGAGGATACTAAATAGTATTTCAAGAGGACCCCATTATACCAGAATGTATTTTCAAGGGAAGCTTTTCCTTTAGTTTTGCAAAGGAAATCTGGCAAGTTCCTACCTAAAAATTTGTGTGACTGATTAGGGCTAACATCTACCCCAGTGTACACATTTTCAATAGCTGTTTCATCTCAAACAATCAAGGCTACACAAGTCTTAAACTTAGAGGACTTTAGGACAGAAATCAACCATTTCAGAGGCACCCAGGTGGCCCAGTCAGTTGAGCGTCTGGTCATGAGCATCAGCTCAGGTCATGATCTCAGGGTCCTGGGATGGAGCCCCACATCCAGCTCCCTGCTCAGCGGGGAGTCTGCTTCTCCCTCTCACTCTGCCCCACCTCACCATTCATGCTCTCTCCCTCTCTCAAATAAATAAAAATCTTGAAATAAAGAAAAAAAAGAAGAAATCAACCATTTCAAAGCCTACCTATTCACAGAAATAAATACCTCGGAAACAACCTGCACTCCCATAAACGTAGAGAAGGGAGGAATGAAATCTGACCTGTGTAAGTTTACATGTAAAATGACCAAGTTTGCTTGGAATTGGTAATGATTAAGGTTTTTGGCAGCTGGTGCAATGGGATCTTGTAGTTACAGAAATGAAGTTAATCCTTTTTATGCCCAAGAATGTGGCTTGAGAAAAGTCAAATTGCTACATAAGAAACTGAGGCATAGGGCGCCTGGGTGGCTCAGTGGGTTAAAGCCCCTGCCTTCGGCTCAGGTCATGATCCCAGGGTCCTGGGATCGAGGCCCGCATCGGGCTCTCTGCTCAGCGGGGAGCCTGCTTCCTCCTCTCTCCTCTCTCTCTGCCTGCCTCTCTGCCTACTTGTAATCTCTCTCTCTCTGTGTCAAATGAATAAATAAAATCTTTAAAGAAAAAAAAAAAGAAACTGAGGCATAGGTATATTGTTTAAACTAAAGATAAGTAAGCAAATAAAAATAATACACAAAATACTATAAGGAGGAAGTGGTGGGAGAGAAGAGAACAGTTATGAAAGTTAACTAAATCCTCATCTTTCATTTCTGGAAGACAATAGGCTAAATACTAATTTGATACATTCAAAAAAAGAGAGCCACTGGAAATAAATCATTTCTAAGTGTTGCACAAAAATTTGATATACAGCTATTTTTTTCAATTTGAGGGATTCATTTTTAAAAATTAAGTATTTCGAAAGTTTAAAAAAAGAAATCAACCATTTCAATTTACAGGTTTTACAAACACAGTAAGTTTTATAAGTTTTAAATGGAACTCTGCTCAGATGCATTCAAGAGAACAGTTTCCAGTCTTGGGTATTAAAAGAGAGCATGCAGAAAAGTACAGAAGGTGAGAAATTATAAGAGATAAAGGGCCTAGTTTCTTCAATAAATCATTTGCAAAGGAAAAAGTGCTGGGGAAGGACAAAGAAACCTATAGATTGAAAGAGCTTAATGGTCACATAACCATTTGTAATGTCAGGAACTTAACTGAAGTCAGATTCAAACATTATAACTACAGATAAAAAATCGCTTATGAGACAGTCAGAGAAAGGTGAATGACTGGATATTAGATTATATTGAAGAAATACTATTATTTCACCTATTTATTGTTTGGTGTGATACCATATTGTGATTTTATTTTTTTTTTAGGAATAAATATTGAACTATTTATGAATGAAAAGATAGAACATGTGGTATTTCCTCCAGAGTAATGGGTGGTGAAGAATAGTGGGTATAGAGAAAATAAACTGAGCATGATTGATAATTGCATTATTTTATCTACTTTTGTATGTATTTGAAATTTTCCATACTAAAAAATTAAATCTCAAAAAGGAAGATGCATGTAGAATCTAAAGACATGGCTCAAAGATTATAAAATCCTTATCAAGAGAAAACTTGTGAAATATATTACAACAACCCATCTACACAGAACATGTTAGTCTAGACTTTACAAAAAAAAATAAGTTTCAATTAACACAAAAATGGGACATGTGCATTACATAAAATTAAGAGGAAGAGACAAGCAAAGAAATAAAAACCCCACATTCCCATCCCTAGAGAGTAGGAGCACTACTATTAACACCTTAGAAAGAGATCTGCAAGTATGTGCACTATCCGTATATTTACATACACTTCGTTTGTAACAAGAATTTTTTCATCAAAATTCTGCATTTCTTCATCTTGGTTAATGGCATTTCATATAACTATCTGGACTATTTCCAAATTTGAATGGCGCCCAAAATTTCCTTTAGAGCTAGTTTTGTCCGAGCCAGTATCCTATTCAAGGCCACGTCCTGTAGTTCACAGTTCGTCCCTAAGTCCCTTTGAATCTATTTTTATAGATTCACACAGTCTCTATTTTTATGACATTGATTTACTGAAGAGATCAGTACAGGTAGAGTGCAGAAGGACCCATCTTCTGTCTGGCTGCTTCCTGGTAGTACTTGTTTATAGGAAATAATGGATTTTTTTTTTAAATCTAAAAATCTGAATGCCCAATGGAGTCAAGTTAAATACTTTTTGGCTAAAATACATAACAGACGTTGCTCTGAACCTTATGTTACAACACATCAAATGACAGATGATAAATGGCTGACCCAACACAAGTAATGACAAAATTAACCAATGAGGTGGTCAAGTCTAATCTACCCACTGGACAGATACATTTTCCCCTTACATCTATTATTTTGGCCCACTACAAATTTCTAATACGCCAAATAGATTTAACACTAGTCAATAATTCTCACCTGAATCAAGTTTAGTAAGTTTGCATGAAAGGATGGTGTAATTGACCTTTCAAGGTCACTCTCAGCCCTCAAATATCATAAGCCTCCTTGATGGCACAAAAAGACTGTGACCCCTAGATTATGAGGTGGATTGCCAAAACTGCCTGAAACCTAGAGGTTTCCTGCCATTCCTGAGAGTTTCTCAAAACTAAAAGATGGTAGGAGATTAAAGGTATGTGACTGCATTACATGATCTGTTTAAATAATAAATACCAGGAACATTCTAAAGAAAATAGCTTCCTAACTGATGTGGAACTGGGGGGACAGAAGCAGAGCTGAAAATCCTAGCAGCATTCAATCAGGGAAAATCCAATATTCTTTTGTTGGCCCACTGGGTAAACACAGTTCAGAGACTTTTCCAGTTAGTACAAAATTTCTTAACATCGCTGTAACACATGGTAAAAATGTTAGCCTGGGCACAGTGATTAGCTTGATGTGAAAAAGGATCATGGTCTGAAACACCTGAGGAGCTACTAGCAGTGAAACAAGCACCAACATAGGAGGCAGGGGACCTGGGAAGAATGAATGGCCCTGCCCTCACCATCATTTAATATTTACAAAGTGTTTATGATAGGCTGGGCCTCACACCGCTGAATGACTCACTAATCCCCAACCTAGAAGAATCACTGAAAGATGATCTCATTACCCCCACCCCAACTGCAGGGATGAGAAGAGTTGCCATTAGCCTCTATCACAAGAGAGTAGTAAAAAGTACTAAACCATAGAAAACATTCGATGTAACTTAGAGAAAGGTGTATCTTAAAAACTCCTAGATATTTTATGTTTGGTTCATTTTGCAAAGATCTGGGACAAAATATGCAAAATCCCAAAATAGAAAGAATAGAATAAGGAAAATACTGATGAAGGCAAATGTGAAAACCATAAGGGCATCATTATGTTAACAACATCATTACAGTATTAGTGTGCTAATTTTATATACTCAAAAATATAATATACTGATGGAAAAAATTAAAGATACAAACGTAAAGATAACTGTGCTCACAGATTAAAAGAATAGTTAAAGGGTGCCTCAGTGGCTCAGTCAGTTAAACAACTGACTCTTGATTTCAGCTCAGGTCATGACCTCAGGGTCATGAGATCAATCCCTGCATTAGGGGCACCTGGGTGGCTCAGTTGGTTACGTGTCTGCCTTTATACAGGTCATGATCCTGAGGCCCTGGGATTGAGTGCCCCACACCGAGCCTGCTTCTCCATCTCCCTCTGTGCCTCCCCCTCTCCCCACTCATGCACACACTCACGTGTGTGCTTTCTCATAAATAAAATATTTTTAAAAACCTATAACCTCAAAGCAATCTACAGATTCAAAGCAATCCCTACCAAAATTCCAATGGCATTTTCCACAGAAAAAAAAAAAACCCTGAAATTTTGTATGGAACCACAAAAGAGCCTGCAAAGCTGAAGCAAGCTTAAGAAAGAACAACAAAGCTAGAGGCATAATGCTTCCTGATAGCAAACTATATTACAAAGCTATACTAATCAAAACTGTATGGCAATGGCATAAAAATAGACACATCAATGGAAGAGAATAGACAGCCCTGAAATAAACCCACACATATATGGTTCATTTAGGACAAAGGGTACACCAGGGGGAAAGGACAGTCTCTTCAATAAGTGGCACTGGGAAAACTGGACAGCCACTCAGAAAAGAATGAAACTGGACTACTATCTCACACCATACACAAAAGTTAACTCAAAATGGATTAAATACCCAAGTGTAACCCCTGAAACCATAAAAATTCTAGTAGAACAACATAGGAGGTAAGCTCCCTGACAGTCTTGGCAATTTTTTGGATTTGACACCAAAGCAAAGGCAACAAAACAAAAATAATAAACCAGTGAGAATACATCAGACTAAAAAGCCTCTGTACAGCAAAGGAAACCATCAACAAAATGAAAAGTTATCAACATCATTCATCCTCAGGCAAGTGCAAATCAAACCCACAATGAGATGTCACCTCACACCTGTCAAAATGGCTAAAATCAAAAAATGCAAGAAGCAACAACTATTGGCGAGGATGTGGGGAAAAAAGGAGCACTCACTCACTGTTGGTGGGGATGCAAACTGGTGCAGCGACTCTGGAGAACAGTAGTTTCCTCAAAAAAAATCAAAAATAGAGCTACTCTATGATCCAGCAATCACACTATTGGGTATTTACCCAAAAAATACAAAAACACTAATTCAAAGGGATACATGCACCCCTATGTTTACTGCAGCATAATTTACAACAGCCAAATTATGGAAGCAGCCTAA
The DNA here is from genome assembly GCA_002007465.1 of Ailurus styani. NCBI lineage: Eukaryota > Metazoa > Chordata > Mammalia > Carnivora > Ailuridae > Ailurus > Ailurus styani. The sequence continues at coordinate 1,140,063 of LNAC01000041.1, read as the reverse complement.
CTGTCCATTAACAGACAAATGGATAAAGAAGATGTGAAATAGATAAAATGGATTATTACTCAGCCATAAAAAAGCATGAAATCTTGACATTTGCAGCAATACAGATGGAGCTAGAAGGTATTATGCTAAGTAAGTCAGTAAGAGAAAGACAAATCCCATATGACTTCTCTCATGTGGAATTTAAGAAACAAAACAAATGAACAAAGGAGAAAAATGAGAGGGAGGAGAACCAAGAAACAGACTCTTCCCTAGAGAGAACAAAATGATGGCTACCAGAGGGGAGGTGGGTGGGGACGGGGGAAATAGATGATGGGGATTAAGAGTACACTTACCACGATGAGCATTGAGTCATGTACAGAATTGTTGAATCAATTGTTATACACCTGAAACTAACATAATGCTGTATGTTAACTATACTGGAATTAAACCTAATTTTTAAAAAATGAAAAGACAACTTCTAGAAGAAAATATTTGCAAATTGTATCTGATACGGCCCCTCCTCCCATAATGGATTTTAAAATGCAATTTAAAACAATATGTGCATAATTATATTTCCATATGTTATGGGCCCAACAAAACATATGCTAGTAACAGCACAAAGGAGGTGGGTGGGAGCTAAACTGTATTGCACTGAGGAAAGGACTCCAAACGGAACTCAAACACATAAACAAGTGAACAAAACTAGGAATAGGAAATAAGAAGGCTAGTATAACAAAAGCAATAAAAATATGCTTATTCTTCTTTCTTCTCTCATTCTTTGAAAGATAAAATTATATAAAGTAATAACAGTAACCCTGCATTATTGGTTTTGTAACCTAGAGATGTAATCTGTGTAACAATAATACAACAAAAAGGGGGTAGGGAAAAGAGCTATATAGGACTAAAGTTCCTCTATCTCACTAAGCTAGTATAGAACTGAAGCAGATTCTGGTAAGTTAGAATGTATATAGTAGGACCCTAGGAAACCACTAAGGAAATGACTAAAAAGACAAAACAAAAACATAATAATTAAAGGAACTTAAATGTTACATTAAAAACACATATGCAAAAGAAACCACAAAGGAGGAATAGAGGAACAAAATCCACATGAGACATATGGGAAGCAGAAAATAAAGTCACACACATAAACATCCAACTGTGTCAATGGCAACATTAAATGTGAAGAGATGCAACAATACGGTCAAAAGGCAGGGACTAGCAAAATGGAGGTTTTGAGATCCAACTATCTGCTGTCTACAGGAGACACATTCAAAGACAAATATAATAAAGTATTGAAAGGCAAAAGACACCGTATGCAAACAGCACGTAAAAAGGAGCCAGAGTGCCAACAGAAGCATCAGACAAACTTTAAAGCAAGAATTATTATGAGGCAAACACAGACATTATACAATGATAGAAGGGTCAATTTAGCACAAAGATGTGACAACTATAACATATGCTCCTAGTAATCGAGCTCCACCATATATGCAGCGAACACTGACAGAATTAAAGGGGGAAATTCTTCAACAATACTAGGTAGGGGCGTCAATATCCCACTTTCAATGATGGATAGACCAACTAGACAAAAGCTACCATATGCACCACAGAACCAATAAAAAGATTTACTCACCCCAGCCATACTGTTATTTAATCTACAACAATAATTTACATGAAATTACAATCTGCTTAATTTAACTGGCCAGTCTATGAACAGTATGTTTGGGCCACACTGTTTTTGAAATCTCTTCTTACCTTTTCTTTCAAAAGAGCAACCATTCACCAAGAGAATATTTATTTATTTATTTTTTAAAGATTTATTTATTTATTTGACACAGAGAGAGAGAGATCACAAGTAGGCAGAGAGGCAGGCAGAGAGACAAGGAGAGGAGGAAGCAGGCTCCCTGCTGAGCAGAGAGCCCGATGCGGGCCTCGATCCCAGGACGCTGAGATCATGACCTGAGCCGAAAGCAGCGGCTTTAACCCACTGAGCCACCCAGGCGCCCACCAAGAGAATATTTAAAGATTACCTTTATCATGAAGAGCCCTCAGATAAGCCAATAAAACTTGGGAAGTTACTAGTAGCACCTAACAACTAAACAAGAGCCTATGTGAAGCCTTTAACACTCAAAAATCTAACTTTTGAGGGTCCTTGTTTACTTTCTGCTGGAGTATAGGAGCATGGAGACAGGTTTTCCTGCTTTGAACCTAATAAGGAGGTCGGAAAACAGTCAATCACACATATTCCAACAACCTCCTGTGTTCCTCGCAAAATGTAATTACACCATAAATGGGGACAGGTGGGATAGAAAGATGCGCGAGAGAACACATTAAGGAAACCTTCCAACAGAAAGTCACTGGGAACTAATTTCAGTCATTAGGTAAATTATTACCTAGTATATCAAATATATCCAACCAAAAATGTTACAATGTATGAAACTGGAAAATTATATTAATTCACCTTAACTTTAATATTTTAAATTGTTACCAAGCTTTAAAATGATCATTACTTAATAGTCTAATTGCTAACTTTTATATTTGTAACCCTAATCAGGTTTTTCATCAGTAGCAGCTGACACTGCCCTACTTTAAAAATTTTTTAAATTATAGAAAAAAATTATAAACCATCATAATTAAAGAGCTCAATGACAGCTTTTGGTATTAGAAAACTGTGCTAGCCCTGCACCCCATTGTTAATAGCAGAAAGGCCAACAATAGCCAAACTATGGAAAGAGCCCAGATGTCCATTGACAGATGACAGGTGAGTGGATAAAGATGTGGTATATATATATGATATATATATATATATATCATATACATATAATGGAATATTATGCAGCCATCAAAAAATGAAATCTTGCCATTTGCAACAACGTGGATGGAACTAGAAGGTATTATGCTAAGCGAAATAAGTCAATCAGAGAAAGACAATTATCATATGATCTCGCTGATATGTGGAATTTAAGAAACAAGGCAGAGGATCATAGGAGAAAAGAGGAAAAAATAAAACAAGACGAAACCAGAGAGGGAAACAAACCGTAAGAGACTCTTAATCATAGGAAGCAAACTGAGGGTTGCTCAAGGGGAGAGGGGATGGGGTAACTGGGTAACTGGGTGATGGACACTAAGGAGGGCGTGTGATGTAATGAGCACTGGGTATTATATAAGACTGAAGAATCACAGGTCTGGACCTCTGAAACCAGTAATACATTATATGTTAATTTAAAAAAATAAAATAAGTATGCTACCAAAAATAATTTTTATGTGGCACTTTAAGAAGCTAAATTTCAATTAAAATTGAATAAAAATATGCATACATACACTATATAGCTAATATACAGGTAAACTAATAAGGAGGTTTCCATTTGTCATTGTGTGTGTATTAAAGTAAAATATACATTAGAACTTGAGCATATTTGCAATGTAATATATGGCATATACATCTACATTATCTACTGAGCCCAGAACAATGTACACAGTATTTGAGCTGCAAAATACTCTAGCCAGTAAGAATGGGAAAAAAAGTGGTCCAAACCATCCTCAAATTCAGATGTTTCTCTAGCAAGAAAATTATCTACAGCTTCTTTTCTTGTCCCTCCTTGTGATCGGCATATGGGAAAGAAAACAGGGCAGAGGAATCTGCGAACAAAGAAAATGGTACCCCAATCCTCAACGTAGATGCTCAGTGACACTTCTGCTGCACTTCTTCACTCATCCACACTCCTCATCTTTTTTTTTTTAAGATTATTTAAGTAATACTCTACATCCAACATAGGGCTTGAACTCATGACCCAAGATCAAGAGTCACATAGTCTACCAACTGAACCAGCCTCCAGTCCTTATCTTTCTTTCTCCAAGTCGTTTTATCTTACTTTTCTCACCTGTGTTATTTTGTTTCTGACGGTTGGCTAAAAAGAGAAGGCAATGAAAGGTAATTACCATTTGCTGGCAGTCTGTACAGGAACTAGAGTATGTATTGTAAAGACCTTGAGAGTTATTATGTCTTGAGAGTTTTTGTTTCCATAATTTAAGGGTAGTTTGGAAATTAGACTATAGTAACTTCCATAGGACTAAATGGTGGTTTCTTTTTTTTTTTTTTTGACAGAGAAAGAGAGATCACAAGAAGGCAGAGAGGCAGGCAGAGAGAGAGGAGGAGGCAGGCTCTCCGCTGAGCAGAGGGCCCGATGCAGGCCTCAATCCCAGGACCCTGGGATCATGACCTGAGCCGAAGGCAGAGGCTTTAACCCACTGAGCCACCCAGGCGCCCTAAATGGTGATTTCACACTATACTTTGTGGAAGTCCTTTTATGGGGTCCTTGTAGAAAAGAGGGGTAAGTGGCAATAGAATCAGTCTCATTCATTTTATCTGCTTTACAACTTGAACTTCATGTAAGAATTCAGGCTAGAAAATTAGGTTTGGGTCTGTTTTTTTAAGATTTATTTATATATATATTAGGGGGCGATGGAGGGGCAGAAAGAGACCGAGAATATCGCAGCAGACTCCCCACTGAGCCCAATGCAGGGCTGACCCCACAACCCTGAGATCATGACCTGAGCCAAAACCAAGAGTCCAACGTTCAACCAACTGAGCCATCCAGGCACCTCCAGACCAAAAAGAGGTTTTAAAAACTATCAAGTTAGGGACGCCTGGGTGGCTCAGTCAGTTAAGCATCTGCCTTCAGCTCAGGTCACGATCCCAGGATCCTGGAAACCGATCAAGCCCTGCATTGGGCTCCCTGCTCAGCCGGGAGCCTGCTTCTCCCTGTCCCTCTCCCTCTGCTTCTCTCCCTGCCTGTGTACTTGCTCTCTCTCCCTCCCTCTCTCTCTCAAAAACTACCAAAGTAATCAACCTTGCGAGTCCTAACCTCCAGGGAAAATTCTACGAATTAGGTTAACATCAACAACTTCTCAAGTAGAGAAGGCACTAAGTGGAAGTACAAAGACCATCTGCTTCTTGGTGTGGTTCTGATGTAGAAAGAAGTCAGCATTTTGCTTTGTCAATTTATTGACACACACAATAAGAGGACTTCAAGTAAAAACTTTTCTTAGCTAAGTCATTTAATTAAAAGATTTTATGTATTCAAAATATCAGCCTTGATAGAAGGGCTGCATGTAGACACTGAGCATATTCCTGGGCAAGCTTGGTGTACACAGCTCACTCACCTTGACCACAGCTGCTGACAAGTCACTTCCTCCTAAGGAGGCAAATGATAGGTCATGTGCATGTGCCTCTGCTTCCTCTTCCCCAGGATTGCCATGCTTGGCCTTAGTGGCCAGATTTTCTTTTCACGCTCTCAGTTAAATTTTCACTCCTCTTATCCACCAGGACAGGACTAGTTTCCTTGGTTTACTGAGGTTTTAATATCATCACCTTCCACTTTCCAGAAAACTCATGGACCATGAAATAGCTGTGTTTTTTGTTTTGTTTTTTTTTTAATCTGGCCAACTTTAAGACATTCCCCAAACTCCCAAGTCACCAGCAGGAGAGAACTTTATTAACAGGGAAATAGTTACTGACCTAGAAGGAACCCAGGTAGACCTGTGGGCCCTCCGCCCTCAGGGAAGATCATGTGGAGATACATGGGCCGGTGGACCCTGTGCCTGAGCCTGGGATGAGGTCAACCACCCAAATTAACCATATCGTATCCTTCATCAGCACAGACTTCCAATTCCTTAAACATTACTGTCCGTTCTACATTTCTTATAATGCCCCATAACCTCTTTGAGTTGTTGTAATCAAAATGAACTCACTAGGAGCAACGAGGCCATTGCTGCCTCTGCACCATGAATTCTGAAAATAAAATTAAGATTAAAAAGCACCTGTATTTTTAGTTCCTTCTCTGGACACATTTCTTTCTTTAAATATAACTTTAAATGGCACTTATCTTCCATCTGTCTATCCTACAATATATCTTAAGAGGACTGCTTTTGTTCCTTGCAAACATTCCTACATCACAGCCAACATTCCTTCAACAACTAATTCTTTTTTTAAGATTTTTTTTGTTTATGGCAGAGACAGAGAGAGCACAAGCAGGGGGAGTGGCAGGCAGAAGGAGAGGGAGAAGCAGACTCCCTGCTGAGTATGGAGCCCAATGTGGGGCTCAATCCCAGGACCCTGGGATCATGACCTGAGCCAAAGGCAGCCGCTTAACAGACTGAGCCACTCAGGCATCCCTCTACGACTGTTTAAGTAGTTATGGGGTGACAGTCACCAGTTCAGGCCCTGGGAGTAGAAAAAACAAATCAGATAAGGTCTTGCGCCTTAAGAACCCAGAGTCCTATGAAGAAATCAGAGAAGCAAACATACACTTTAAGAAGCGTGGTATGTGTGCATGTGCATTCCTAAGATGTTGCAGGAGCACCGAAAAAGCACCAGCTTTGGAGGAGAGAGAGAGGGAAGACATCTTCAGGACCAGCCTTGTGAGCCAGAAAGAAGGAGGAGGAAGGCATTTCAGGTTGAGGGAACCATATAATTCAGCTCCAGCTGAATTTAGCTGTGGACATGTGGCCTGAGATGAATCCAATGAAATAAGCACCCACTATCTCCTGCTGGAAGGCAGTTCCCAGACTCCAAGAGACTTAGTAAAGAAGATGCTTGTAACCAAGGTATAACAGCTGTTCAAAACAAAACCCAGGGAGGTCAATGGGAAGATGGTAACAGTAGCGGCATGGTTTTTTAGTCTTCTCAAATGCCCCACAAAAACCACACAGAGCAACTAGGATAGCATGATCAAAACTCCATGGAATACACCCATACAAACCTGGTAGTAAGCTCTCTCCACAAAGCCCCAAGCATGGGCAGGTAGGAACAAGTCAACAGTCACAAGTCCTGCATGGTACCCGTGTCTATGACAGGAAGCAGAGGGAGTCAGGGGGACATCTGACAGACCTGAGCACCCCCAAACAAACAAGGGGCGCTCATGAGGAAGTGTGCAGGCCCAGTAAGAGCAGCAGCCAGAAATGTTGGGTCTTAGGCACACCAATAGCTATAGGGTACAAGCAGTTTCCAGAAAAGTCTGAAGGGACCAAGTCAGTCTGGGCCCCATGAACTCTCAGCAGTAACTGGGCAAAGCTCCTCATAGGACAAAACTCCACTCTGAAGAGAAATCACCAGGGGTAGAATCCAAAGGTAGCAGAACAGAGACTGGTATTGTTTTTCAGCAACAACCCACAGGGCTCCTCGCTCCATCCTTTTCCTTCTCCAGGTTCCGATCTTGTCCTCATCAGTGTTATTTTGTTTCAGAGAGTTTGATTAAAAAGAGGCATGAAAAAGTCATTCCCATTTGTTAGCAGAATCAAGAATCTGGGCCAGAACAACTCTTCTCTCCATTCCCAGCTCCTCAGATGCCTCCACACTCAGCATGGAATTTGCTTGAAAGAGTCTCTCCCTCTGCCCCTCTCCCTACTCAACACTTTCTCTCTCTCGCTCTCAAATAAATAAATCCCAAAAAGAAAAAAAAAGATATCTCAGCCATATTTATCTCCTGAGTTTCAAAATGTAACCGAATCTTTTACAAAATATTTCTAACAGGAGTTTTTGATCCAGTCAGAACACTTCTCCATCATACCTGTGAACCCACCATTAACTAAACCTGAGTGTCTCCATGTGCTGGTAATGCTATGGAGCCTGTAAGAATAAACAATGGCAATACCTAAAGTATTAATTCCCTCCTTTTGTGAGCTGCTCTGTTTTTAAAACACCATAGGTATTTTAACAGACGAAACATTCATTTCCTCTATACCGAGTTCTAAACCACTGACTTCTAAACAATCTCTGGGCTTATCAAGATTGTATGACCTGCAAAGCATCTTTTCACATCCCAAAGCCCACACATCCCAAATTCACTCCCTCAGTCCACTGGTCAACAATTCATCGAGGAAGCAGAGAACATATGCTCGGCTCTCCCTATAAAGGACACAAAGCATCCACCACCACGTGCCATCCTCAACAGCATGGAGATCCCAGTCTCCTGTCAATAAAGTTAGGCGGGTTTCCTCAGAGAAGTCCCTTCTTGCGGCACCTGGCTGGTTCAGTCGATTAAGTGTCTGCCTAAGGCTCAGGTTGTGATCTCAGGGTCCTGGAATCGAGCTCACATCAGACCTCTTGCTCAGTGGGGAGCCTGCTTCTTCCTCTGCCTGTCGCTCCGCCTGCTTGTGCCCCCACCTCTCCGTCTCTGACAAGTAAATAAAATCTTGAGGGAGTGGGGGAAGTCCTGGGCGCCTGGGTGACTCAGTTGGTTAAGTAACTGCCTTCGGCTCAGGTCATGATGCTGGAGTCCCGGGATTGAGTCCCACATTGGGCTGCCTGCTCAGCGGGGGTCTGCTTCTCCCTCTGACCATCCTCCCTCTCGTGCTCTCTCACTCTCTCTCTCTCAAATAAATAAAATCTATTTTTAAAAATGTATGCAGGGGATTCAGATGCTGGGCACCCTAAAACCCATCCAGGGTCTAGCGCACTTCCTTATGAGGTTATTAGGGAGATTTAAAAAAAAAATCCCTTCTCGCCAGCTATTTTGGGACATTTTTTACTTAAGATTTTTCATGTAATGTTCCTGTTACCATGTAGCTACCAATTTTAATAAGATGTCATTATCAAGATAAGTGATTTCAATAAGCCTATTCAGAAGTTCTAAAAGGATTGAAAACTCTACAACTTGACCACTATTTAGTCTAACAACACTTATAAGTATTGCATTGTCATATATAATTCTCTTGTTTGCTATTGTGCTTTATCCAATGCATACAACAGGGTCAATAGATTTTAAGAAATTCAGTGGGTTGTTTCTTATTAAGTTTATTTTCTTTAGTAATCTCTATATCCAACATGGGGTTGAACTCACAACCCCAAGGTCAAGAGTCACATGTTCTGACTGAACCAGCCAGTGCCTCTAGGGTCAAGAGAGTCTTGATTTTTTTTTTAAGATTCTATTTATTTATGTGACAGAGAAAGAGCACAAGTAGGCAGAGCAGCACACAGAGGGAGAGGGAGAAGCAGGCTTTCCACCGAGCAGGGAGTCCGATGTGGGACTCGATCCCAGGACTCTGGGATGATGACCCAAGCCGAAGGCAGCCACCCAACTCAACTGAGCCAGGCAGCCGTCTTTTTTTTTTTTTTTTTTTAATGAAATCATCTAGCCTTCTCCAAGCCTCAAAATAGGTTTTCTAGTAAATAATGTGCTTTCCTACCTTTAGAATAAAACTTCTTACTGACATCTTTGCAAGCTTGCCCTATGATATCAATCCATGGAGGCAAATTGAAAATCTGGTTGAAACAATACTATCTCTCTTAAAGCGAGATCATCCGGTTTAAGCCTTGAGGCTTTAGAGAGGAGATCAGGTTCAGAAAAGGACTTGCCCAAGGTCTCACTTCACAGCAGAAGCAGAATGACAACCTGCCTAGAATGCACCCCAGTGCTTTTGCAAACATGTCTCTTGACGGAGCAAAATCTTAGTAAAATGAATCATTCGCTCTAATGTGTTAAGGCTCTTCATTTCTAAAGACTTTATGAAGTTTCCATTCAAAACTCCTGACTACAAGTAGAAAAAAATGACACTGTTTAAATGGCAAAAGAAGTATAGCAAGCCAGACTGAGGATTCAAGAATCATCCTCTGATGTGTGAAGCCACTTTCCTTATATCAGTGACACTATCTTGATCTCTCAAACCTCATTCTTGTTCAATGACCTTATTTAATTTAAAGGAAGTCCTGGAAGATAGGTTAAGATCTTATACATAATTATATATACACAGATGAAATACTGTTGAAACAGGTCATGTACCCACTCCAAACACTTAGTATCCATACAAGAGAGCAAATCTCTGACACAAAAGCTTATTCAACTTCAAACCATTCAGTCATCTAAAACAGCAAAGTTCACAGTGTGGAGAAATGGCTTAATAATAAGAAGTCACTTACAGTTAAAACCAATAAATATGACCAGAGATTGGGAGGAGAGGACCACACATAATCAATAACAATGAAGAAAAGATACACAATTTGAGAAGAGTTGAGCTTTTCCAAAAATTATAGAAAGTACTTCAGAGCAAAATGAAAACAGAAGATGATGTCAATGGGTGACAAACTGGTAAAATGTAAAAAAAATTAAATTTTAAAAAGAAACTGTACAAAACAGGTGTGATCTAAATCTATGCTTAAAAGACTAATGCCACCATCCAGCAGAAAACCCTTCTCCCACCATCTCACAATTCAGTCAAGTGGACTGCCATCCTCACTGCGCTTCATTGGTGACGGGTTAAAGCTACGGACGTGCAGCTTGAAATCTGCGTGCCTTCAGGAAATCTCCACACGCTACATCATTTGGATCCCTCGGCTGAATGTTGGTCTTCTCTCTCCTTGTGAGGAAAAGTTCCAAGAGTAACTAACCAGGTCAAATTTCAGGAGATACAAGACCCACTCGCCACACAACTTTTTGGTTGTCCTGTCTTTAGTCAGGCACCAAACTCGAGGCCTGACAAGTACCAGCTGTTTCATTTGCCAGTTCACACTAGGGAACAATGGACCTACCAGAACTCTCTCCCTTCTAAGCACCTACCTCACGGGGGAGAGCCCATGTACACTGACCACAGTGAGGAAGGACCCCGCTAGACCAACCATCTGTCAAGTCTTTCTTTGTCCATGTGGTTTACCAGACACCCCTGAAATAGGTCATGTGTGCTTCCCCCTTCTTTCTCTAGCCTTCCACCAGCTGACACGCCTCTTTTGAATTTATCCTCTTCAGCTCTTCCCTGGTGAATAGAGTTGTATACAATGCCTAACATTTCTCTTCTGTGGGCTAGATGAATTTTTCTGGGTGTTGAAATCTTTAAGAGCACTCGCACACAACAACACTAACACGACGAGAAAAAGGATGGATGGGCTCACCGCACTCCTGCCACCGGCTCCCTTAAACTAGAAGCCAATAGAAATCAAAGGACAGCTACTGCAAAAATCATAGAGACCATGTGCAAATATTTTGTAGATGCAATAAGGTGGCACTGTTTACGATGAAGAAGAATGCACGTATTACACTTAAAACCTACTTTTGCCACACCACGCCTGACATTTGAAAGGCGCTCGGCTGGCATGCACTTCTTTCCTGGCTAAACCGTGTTCTCATTCCTCAGCCACCAGATGAATGACATCCTATGGCTATGCGCTAGCAAAAACTCCTTCCTTCTGATCCCCGCTACTTCAGCCAAAATGGAGAAACAAGAAAAAGAAAATGCACTTTTCAGAGGCAGACAGATTCGACAGACAATTTCCCCTATGAAAGGACAGGATACTATAATCTGCATTTCCCTTCTGCAGCTCTTTTCAAGTGTGACCTTTAGGAAGCTCTTCCAACATTGGGGAGGCAAAAACTTTAATTAAAAGAAAGGGCAGCAAAGACGCCTAAGCAAGGGAGAAAGCTTTTTACCTTACATTAGAGAAAGGTGGATTTTCTCAAAGCTCCCATTCGCAAAGACAAAATGCAAATCCCAGGATCAGAATTATATCAAACACACAAGCTAAGGGCCTTGAAGCTGGGCCACAATGCAGTGTACCTAAATAATCGCAGGTTGGTAGAATTCCCTTGGGGTTGGCAATACTAAGACCATGCATGCTTTATCTTTTATCCGAGTGTGAGACCATTCGTCGCTCTTCATAGAGACTTAAAGCAACACTTCATTCCACCTTCTCAAGATCCCCAACAATGTCCAAATACTCCTTTATGAAAGAGGCACAAATTAAACTCTAGTACCGCTTTCTTCTAACAAGGAGGCCTACGGATTTGAAACCATAATCGAAACCCTCAACAGGAATAAACTTGAAAAAGCTAAAGCCTATTAGGACACGAGCTCTAGCTGTGGCAGAATAAAAATGCTATATGTTCCTGTGACACGCTTAGCACATCTGCCTCCAAAGAGTACCCCCAGTGGGATTTCTGCGGAGGCAACATTGACTAGAGTGAAGTAATTTGAATTTCAGAGCCCTTCCCTGAGAGTAAGTCACTGTCATTATCACCACTTTGACAAGGAGAGAAGAAAAGAAACTGTCTGGAGTGGGAGAGATCATTAAGATAGTTCTGAAGGGGCAAAGTCTCAGAGACAGCCCCAGAGAATAAAAGGGACAGGAAGAGGGCCTTGGGGAATAGAGGGTCTGTCCCGAAGAAAATGTCACAATCACCAGCCAGATAAACCTTGCTTCCTTCTACACAACCCCAAGACCAGACTTCAGGCTTTAGCCCAGCAATTCAGTATATGAAGGGGAAAAATGAAGGGAAACTCCCTTATTCTTCTATCTAATCATCCCAAAGCCACTCACAAACCAGCACGAGTAAGATTCTACAACAGGGTCCTGATCCACAGTGGTAGATTCTGTGAGCTCAAGCACACACCCCTCTTGAAAAAAAGCAATCGCAGACTTACAACTGCCGAATGGACAAATTCTCTTTTGCCACTGAGGAGGCTTGAGAACCTAAGTTTCTCACTGACAAAGTATTTCAGGTAATAAATGACAGTCCTCTTGGTCTGGAAAATGCGCCCTTTTAGGATCTGATGAAAATTATCATTAGATGGCTCTCCAATAGTTATTTCCTTTTTTTCCCACTTACACAGGGTAAAATACCTGTGTAATTTACACAGTTAAAATACCTGTGTTCAGACAAATGTAGGCATGTAACCACCACCACCATCAAGATACAGAACAGTCCCATCAGCCCCAAAACTTCCATCATGCTACCTCTCCAAGCTTCTTTCACTTAAAGTACATTCATAGTAAATCCATCTTTGTGGTTGTGAACAAGTGTTTCGTGCCTTTTTTTTGCTAAGTTGTGGTGCCCTGTATGGATGTACCATAGTTGGAGTGTCCACTCACCAGTTACAGAATTTGAGCTGTTGCTTTCAGCAACGATTTAAAAAAAAAAAAAAAGCCACTGTAAGCACTGACAAACCTAAGTTCTCATTTCCTTTGAGTAAATAATACCCAAGAGTGGGACTGCCTCATCACAAGCTAAGGGTATGTTTAACTTGATAAGAAGTTGCTGGGATTTGGTAGTCATTTTCCTACACCATTCTACTAGTCAGACAGCAATTTCTTCTTGCAGTCTTAGTTTACATTTCCCTAAGAACAAATGTTGCTAGCATCTTGGTGCTATTTGCCATCAACTTATCTTCTTAGGTGAATTGTCTGTTTAAATCTTCTCCCCATTTTTTTTTAATGGATTGTTTCTTACTTGATTTTGAGAGTGCTACATATTTTCTGGAGACAAGTTCTTTGTTGGATATGTGACTTGAAAATATTTCTCCCAGTCTGTGATTTTTATTTAGTAGAGTTTATTCCTTAGAGTTGTTTGAGGTTCACAGCAAAACTGAGCAGAAAATCCAGAGATCACCCATACACCCTCTGTGACTTATCATTTCATGAAAAAAAAATTGATATGTTGGACTTTTCTTTTGCAGATCATGCTTTTGGTGCTAGATCTAAGAAATTTTTTGCCTAACCCAAGGTCAGAAATACTTTCTCCCACGTTGTCTCTGAAAAGAACAGCTACCCTTCCATTCATTTCAAGACAGTTTAACTGATGAAGCAGTTACTAGAATGGCTTTAAAGTCTCAATCTCAGTGTCTGGATCATCCTGGAGTTGGCATTTGTTGACTGTGTTGTCTCAAGAATTGGTCACGTTTTTCTGTAATACTATGAAGTGTTAAATGCAGAATAACAACCTGAATATGAAGTTGTGTCGACTCTGGGTCCTGTTACAAATCCTCTGGAGAGCATTAGGATTTTGTTTGTTCCTTTATCAGGCAATGGATCTGGGAAGGTTCAGAGAGCAAGTTCCTCCTCTTCTTCTGTGGGCCATGGCTCCATGGTCACTCCAGTTCTCAAGGCTTTTGCTACACTGCTTTGGGTCCACCTCCCTCCATGTGCAGCTCAGGGTGAGTCCTAGCCTCAGGCCAGTGCATACACACAGGACCCCATGCCAGCTCTTTCCTCTCTAGGAGTCTCCCAATCTGCTGGCCCCTGTGGGATTTCTCTTGGAGTTCTAGCTGTCCACACGGCACCTCATGCGGCAAAGCAGAGAGAGAGAATAGGGAAATTAAAACCCGAATCCTCTCACACTCTTTGGCCTGCAGGGGCCCCTTTGCCTATTCCCCTGGCCAGAAACACAGGATTTCGAAGGGCGTTTGAGCTGCCAGCACCACCGGCACTAGCTCTTCAAGGGGTCTGCCTCCGTGATTCAGAAGGAGGGAGAGACCGACCCCCTACACACTTTCCGGCCTCCATTTTCCCATTCTTCTTGGATTTTAGCTCCCTCTGCACCACTGCTGCAGCTCTGAGAGCCTACCTTGGCTCCCAGCCAGAAAGAAAAAAACAAACAAGGAGGAATTCACCCCAAGGGTCCCCGACACAGGTGGTTCCTCCAGACTTCCACTCCCTTCCCAATTGCCATCTTGATTTTTCTGACTCCTCGGGTCATCCATCTGCCCATAGTTTGTCATTGCAATCCACGGGAGAAACAGGCTCTGGGGGGCTGACTTCATCTCGGTCACATCCTCCGGTAATTTTCCTGTTACGAGGAGGAACCCCTCTTCCCACTTCGCATTCCAGGAGCTTCTACAGCTGAGGTGAGGCACTAGCCCACCTCTTGCCTTCTTCCACTTGAGAGTATTGGCAGCTCGGAGAAAACCCATCCTGGATTCTCCCAAAGCCATGATACTGACTGCATATATTTTAAGCTCATCTTAGCTGTCACTATTTACTGCACACCCTTAAGACAGACCAAGGGAAAGACAAAAACGACCTGACCTCCAGCACACTGTCCTCTTCTAGTCCCCACAGTCCATGAGCCCCTGGCGTCCGCCTTCCCTCCCAGTCGCACCAGGCTTAGGAGGCCAGGTGGGTGGTTAACTGTTCATTGCAACAGCTGCTCGTTAGGCATGTTGGGAGTGACTAAGGAAAACTAACCTACACATGTTCAGGCTGTTAAGGGCATCAAAGGAAGAAAGCATGTGTTAGAGGTTTCTTTCTTTAGCAGACATTTAAACCCTTCTGGCTCTTTTCACTGATGACAAAAGAGAGGACTGCATCCAGAGAGGCACCCAGGGAGTGGATTTAGTTTCAGATGTGTGGCCAAACCTACTCTCTCTTCCCTGCCTTGAGTTGTGATAGGAAAAGCATAAACCTGCTAATAGAAAATGAATGTGAAGGTTTCCAGAATATTGGAAATGATGCCATGCTTAAACACAAAATCCACTATTCCGTCACATAACAGGTATCTACGAAGAGCCTGTACTCTGCCAGGTACCGTTTCATGTACATGGAATACAGGAGTAAACAAATTCCCTGCCCTCATGGAGTCATCAAACAACAATCAAATGAATGAATATATAATGTCATATAGATACATAAAAACACAGTTGTTTCAGGTTGTGACAAATACTATAAAGTAGGATGAGGAGCTAAAGAATGAGGAAGGCACGATTTGATATAGAATACTCAGGAAAATCTCTTCAGAGAGAATATTTAAGCAGAGAACCTGATAGGATAAGGGAATAAACCACGCAAAGACTTGGGGATAGAAAGGCAGAATGTTCCAGGCAGCGGGTGCATCGGCCCTCAGGAGAGAACAGTCCTGCCACATTCAAGGGTCACAAACAGAGCCAGCACCATTATACTGGCTACAACAGATGGAACTTGGAGGAGAGAGAACAATAATGAGGCCTCTTTAAGAAGCAAGCGGGCATCAGATCATGAAGGGCTTTACAGGGCACAGTTAAGGAATTTGGATCTTATCCTAAATGATGGGAAAGCAGACCTAGAGAGACGTGAAAAATTCAAGGTTTGGTCTAACCTTCTTTCTCTCTCTCCATCTCAACCACAAAAATTACTTTCTGATTCAGAGGTAAACGTAATGTCCCAATCCACTTCATACTCGGCCTTAACAGCTCATGAAGTCAATCCAAAGTCAAATTATGACTTTGCAGATGAATGATGGGACGCCTGGGTGGCTCAGTTGGTTGAGCGACTGCTTTCAACTCAGGTCATGATCCCAGCGTCCTGGGATCGAGCCCCACATCGGGCTCCTTGCTCGGTGGGGAGCCTGCTTCTCCCTCTCCCTCTGCCTGCTTGTGATCTCTCTCACTGTCAAATTAAAAAAAAAACAAACCTTAAAAAAAAAAAAGAAATGAAGATGAAGCATTCATTAATCATTTGTTTGTTCATTCATTAATCCACCCCCAAAACAATACTTACATATCATAAATACCCTCAAATGACAAATTACTCCTTTTCTACTAGAGGAAAAAAAGGACTACATTTAGCTTTTGAACTTACATTTTTATTTAAAAAATCTTCCGGTGTAGTACACTGAATGCCCAGGCACCCATAACCCAGCTTCCACAATTATGAATAATTTTCCAGTCTTATCTATCACCCTCTGCTGCCTCTAGCATACACACACACCCATGTGCACGCACACTTTTTTAGTGTATTTTTTCCGGAATATTTTAAAGCAGACCTCACACATCTATCATTTCACCCATATTTCATTAGGTATCTCATTAATTTTAAATAAAAACACGATGCCTTTGCCATACCTAACAAAAGAAATAATAATCCCTTAACATGACCTGGTCCCTGCTCAAATTTCCTCCTAATAGCTCAAATCTTTCCTTCTGTATTTGGTTTGCAAGAACGAGGATCCAAATAAGGCCAACATACTGCACATGGCTAATAGGTCTCTGTAAGTCTCCTTTAACCTAGATTTGTCCTGCTGAATTTACCACAATTTGGATTTGATAGCTTTTTTATGCTGTCCTTTAACTTGTTCTTCTATCCCACTTATTTCCACAAACTAGCAACTCTATCTAGTGACCTGGTTACAGTCCATTTAACACCCATTAGTGGTTACTTTTTTTTTAAGATTTTATTTATTTATTTGAGAGAGAGAGAGAGATCACAAGTAGGCAGAGAGGCAGGCAGAGAGAGAGGAGGAAGCAGGATCCCCCCTGAGCAGGGAGACTGATGTGGGCCTCGATCCCAGGACCCTGAGACCATGACCTGAGCCGAAGGCAGAGGCTTTAACCCACTGAGCCAACCAGGCGCCCATGGTTACTGTTTAGATTAGTTCACCAGGAGCTGAAAAGTGGCAGTTTTCTAATTCTATCATTTCTTTAGCATTAGGTGCAATATGTATTTTTTTTTTGAAGAAAAAAACTTTCATCATCAACTATTTGGTTATCCTAGAGCATATAGTTCGTTCAGGAAAGGATAATTGCTATCTTTTCCCTTACTTTATCAATGTTCAGAACTGTGCATTTGTTACCTAGCAGCCTCCAAAGATAACCAATGAAGTGGGGGTGGGGAGGTAGGGTCATTAAAAACTCCTATTTGCTCTCTTTCAATCTACTGCATTTCTTATTCGTATTGATGCTCAAATAGTCCCATCCAGTGGAAGCTCCAGGAATCTTTGACAGCATTCTTGCTTTCTGCCCCACATCTGGAATCAGCCTTTTCTCAAATATGCCTGATCTTTTCAAAGTGGGAAATGCTATTTAAAAACTACAATCTGAGTCCTAAGAGTGTTCACTGTAACTGGGTTGTCTTTGTTTCCATGCTTTTTCAGTAGAAAACACATACTTAAAAAGATCAAAGTCTAAATTCATACAGATACTTCAAGTTTAAGTTTACAGATTTTTCACTTAATTGCTGCAATTTTTAGTTTCTTACTCTGAAGATCTTAGTTGTTAAAATTTTAGTTTTAGTTTACTAACATTAATAGAACTACTTGTTTCCTTTACCCTGCAATATATATTTAATATTTTCAACATGATACCAATATCACTATTAAGAATACTGAATGCAGTTTAAAAGTTCTCTTAAGTATTTTTGTCCTTAGGATTTATCCAACTAGGGATACACAGACAAAATACCACTTTAGAGTCACTTGAAATAATTATTCTCTGTTTGAGTGGGCCATACCTGATAGATTCATGTGAGGGCTTTTTGTTATTTTGTTTTCATTTACTATTCAGCTTTAAAATGAGGATTTGCACACACGCTCACACTTTACTACATATAAGCATCAAGTCAATGCTCTTTTCCATGTTTGCAATAGTAGACACAACCAACTGGTCAAATTGTTTATGGGACTGATCATCAAGACACAGGATCCAGTACAAAATATAGTCCTGTCTCCTTAGAAAAATGACAGATTCGAGGACTGGGCAGAAAATATACACAATGAACCTAGAGCACCTAACATCTAGTAGCACCAGAAAGTAGAGGCGCCCGACACACAGACACCCCTGATGAGGAGCACAGGAGCCAACTGAATAACCTCCTAATGGTCAAAGCTGAACAATTCAAACAAAATAAAGTAGTATTGGATTATAGCCCACAGTATAAAATAAATATCCACCAAGTTCACACTAGAATAAGTACATAAATAAATGGGGAAAACAAGTCTCTCATGCAAAAGAATTTACATGGATTCTCCATCTTCAAAGACCACACAGAGTGACTTCCTTCCAGAAAATACAGTATAGTAGATGGGTGGGAATAATTTTACCATAAAGAAACTGACAACTACTACCTCAGCTAGGTGATCTAGGTCAGCATCAGTAATGATAGTATGTACACTTGATATGTTAGGATAGTGGTACTTTACCTCCCAAAACCCATAACCTCAGTCTAACCATGAAAGAAACATCAGACAAATTCCAATAGAGGAGCATCCCTCTATTGGAATTGTGAGACAGTTAATGATGTATCCATATTACTTCATTAATTGTAACGCAAGTACCTAATAATGTGAGCTATTAATCATAGGGGAAACTATGGGATATACAGAAATTCTCTGTACTATTCTTTCAATTTCTGTCTAATCTAAACCTGTTCTAAAAAGTCTATAAAGTTTTTTTAAACCATATACACACACGCGTGTGCACACACGCACACACACACCCCTCCCTCTGTATATCCCCACAAGATATGTGCTCTGAGACCACATGGCAGCAAAAGCAATCAACTTTGTCCTGCTTTGAGTTGTTTCACCTGATACAATGAGACTGAAAATTAACTTATCAACTAAGCAACTGAGATTGTAGGTCTTTTTCTGAACAAGCACTATCTGCACTCTACCTACTATTTAAGTATATAGACACGTTTAGGAAATATTTGTTAGGCCTCCTTTAAGTTCACAATAGCAATATCAAATAATTACTATTATGCAGGAAATGGAGCTGGTGATAAGAATAAAGCAAACACAACACAGATTTTAAGTCTGAATAAAAGTGTGAACACTGTATCTCACAGCCTAAAATAATTCAAAAGTCTGAAACAATGGCCAATATGCAGGCTAAGTACCAGTGTGATAAATTATACTTAGCTCTCAGGATGGGGTGACTTGGGGGGAAGGACAGTTTGGTTATGGGAATATTTTAGGGGAGGAAATTAATGTTTATTATTGATCATAGAATATACAAGATTTAGGTTTTTCAAAAGAGGGCATGGGTTTAAACACTTGAAAAAGACAGTGCAGGATTCTTCCAGAAAAAGATGAAGGATAACAACTTCAAAAACCTTTAAAACAAAGTTTCTTATACTAAGTAGACCATACTGTCTGCCTGTGATAGGCAGAACAATGTCCTCCTCCAACCTTATCCATGTCCTAATCCTCCGAAACGTGAGTATGTCAGGTTCACAGAAAAGGGGAATTAAGGTTGCTGATGAGAATTAAAGTGGCTAAATCAGATGAGCTTAAAATAGGGAGATTACCCTGGATTATCCAGGTGGGCCCAATGTAAACACAGGTGTCCTTAAAAGTGGAAGAGGGCGGCAGAAAAGAGAAAAGGGAGAGAGGTGTGACTACGCAAGTCAGAGAGATGCTAGGTTGCTGGCTTTAAATTTAAAGGAGCTCAGTGGTAAGGAATGTGGACAGCCTTTAGAAGCCGGAAAGGCAAGGAAACACATTCTCCCTCGAGCCTCCGGAAAAAAACCACAGTCCTACGAACATCTTGAGGTTAGCCCCGTGAAACAGACCCAGATAGGGACTCCAGAACTAAAAGAAAGTAAGTTTGAATTGCTTTAAGCCACTAAGTACGCAGCAATATGTTACAGCAACAGTAAAAGCAAACACACTGCCTGCAGAAAGAACTCCCCTGCTTCGAGCGGGACAGCCCTTTTAACCTGCGTGAGGCAGCGGTTCTACCGCGTGCTAATTAAAGAAAAAGGGGGAAAAAATCCTATTTGTACTTGTGAAGTAAACAATCACAAATAACAAGAGAATCAAAAGATCAGGAATCAAAGAACTGATACATGTAAGCTACAGCAAAAACCAGGCAGGGCTATTCATTTCAGTAATAGGCAGCCTTTACATTACAGTCCATCAATTTATTTTACTTCATCTGAAATCGTCACATTCACCACTGTAAAATAACAAAACTATTTTATGGTTACAGAGTTAGCTCTCTGTATTAGTCACCTCAAGCTGCCACGACAAAATACCACAGGCGGGGAGGCTTAAGCAACAGAAATTTACTGCTCACAATTCTGGAGACTGGAAACTCCAAGACCAAGGTGCAGGCTGATTTGTAGTGAGGACTGCTTCCGGCTTGTACCCAGTCACCTTCCCGCTGTGTCCTTCACACGGCTGAGGAGAGAAAGAGCTCCGATCTCTGGTCCTCTTCTTATAAGGGCACCAACTCTATTGGCTAAAAGCCCCACCCTCCTGATCACCTCCCAAATACCAGCACCTGGGGGGTTAGGGCTTCAACATATGAATCTGCGGAGGACACAAGCATGCAGTCCATAACACCATGCGTGATCATTATTTAGGTCAAAAAAACAAAAACAAAAAAAAAAAGAAAGAAAGAAAGCTATCTTGCCCAGAGAATATTCATTAAAGAAAACTATTGAGTCATATAAATTGCCATAAGCAAAAAGGAAAAGCTGGGAATATAAAGAGCTCCCAAACAGCATATCAATATACAATTTGTATGTTCGTTAATATATTAGTATACATGTAGATATAGAGAGGGACATAGGCCAACTCTCTGTGTCCATACAATGTATTCAGTCAGCTCCTGCACTAAAAAAAGATGCCTTTTTCAATTGGTTCTTTTATTTTTTTTTTTTTAAGATTTTATTTATTTATTTGACACAGAGAGAGAGATTTCAAGTAGGCAGAGAGGCAGGCAGAGAGACAGGGAGAGGAGGAAGCAGGCTCCCTGCCGAGCAGAGAGCCCGATGCGGGCCTCGATCCCAGGACCCTGAGATCATGACCTGAGCCGAAAGCAGAGGCTTTAACCCACTGAGCCACCCAGGCGCCCTCAATTGGTTCTTTTAAAATAAGTGTGCATTTAAAGACATACTAGCTTTAGGAGAGGGAAGATACAGATGGCTATGGTACCAATACGTCTCTACATACATAAATTGCAACTATAAACTCAGTTTCTACAATCCAAAAAATTAAGAAAATAATATAAACAAAAGTCAATAGCCCAAAAGAGAAAAGAACTCCCAAAGTTTGCTATATATTCCACAAAATTTATTCCATAGATACAGTTCTCCCTTGACTCTAAGCCATTAATGCTCCATAATAAATGAAACTATACTGAAATTTCACAAATACGGTCATACATAACTAGATCTGGAGTTTATAGAAGTCAGTCTCCGTCAACAGTTTCATCTAGAAATATCTGTATCAGGGATAAAATACTGAACAGCATATTAAACTCATGGGTTTGCTACTTACCCCTGCCTGAATTACACTTGCCCATGACAGACAGACACACTGATGGTCAGTCAGAGATAATGTCCACCCCTCTAAACGATAAGAAATGCCATCATCAAAAGGTGTCCTTCTGTAAATTGTGTCTCTGATTCCTACACCTTTTCTCTCTGTGGGTAAGCCTGCACTATTCCAACAGAACAAGGAGAGGAGGGGCACGAAAGAGAATGAAGAGAGTGTCTCAGGGTTCCCAGGCTGGTTGGAAGCAACATGAACAACCTAGAACGCCATCAAAACTGAGGAGTAAAAAATTAGCATCACTACCAAGATTTTGCTGCTGTTGCTGTGGGCTTTTTTTTTTTTAAGATTTTATTTATTTATTTGACAGAGAGAGACACACAGTAAGAGAGGAAACACAAGCAGGGGGAGTGGGAGAGGGAGAAGCAGGCTCCCCGCCGAACAGGGAGCCCGATGCAGGGCTCTATCCCAGGACCCTAGGATCGTGACCCAAGTCAAAGGCAGACGCTTAACTACTGAACCACCCAGGCGCCCCTGTTGCTGCAGTTTTGATCAGCTCAGCAAAGGTCTGAACACGGTCGTTTGAGCAATGACTAAAGGGGGGAATGAGTGTTACTTCTGCTGGAAAAATGTTGGACTGCTTACCCCACCTGCTGTTCACTGGTAAAACTGTCATATGCTCGCTGGTTTCATTTCGGCCACAAGCAGACTCTGTGAGGCACCTGAGGCCTCGGAGTGGCCCGAAATTTTCTCTTCATTGTTTGGAAGCTAGACAAGGGCCCTGGAATTAATATGTCCAGTTCAACCTTCATCTGACAGATGGCTTGATTGTCCTTTATTTGATTAGGCCAAAAAGCACTTACACATTTGCTTTTAACTCTATTACTCACTTCTTATGGTTAAAAATCCTTTAATCACAACTTTTTGCAAAGAGGCATGAGACATCAGCATTTTGGTCACCTCTAAGCAATCTGCACTTCCAATAGGGGTCCTGACAGAGCACTGGGAAGCTAATGCTTATTTTTGTTTTCATCTACAGGATGATTTGATTATACACTAGAATGAAGGCACTCTAAAATCAAGTGTTCTCTTAGAGACCTTTCACATTTTAATGTTTCATAAGTGAGAGAGAGGTGGGAAATGAGAATGAATACCTGTTTGCTATAGACATCCTGAATTTAGAAAAAAGAAAGAGAAACCAAAAAATTGAGAAGGCAAATGGATACAAAACTTTCCCAATCTTTTTAATATCACATCACAGCAGCCCACTAGGAACGTTTATGTTAAAGGAACTAGAATTTGGGAATGGGAGTATGGTTTTAACAGCTTGGGGAGTATAGTGTGGTAAAGTCACATGACTGGACTTCAGGATACTGGGCAAAAACCTCAATTTTTTTTTAAGATTTTATTCATTTATTTGACAGAAAGAGAGCACAAGCAGGCAGAGTGGCAGGGAAAGGGAGAGGGAGAAGCAGGCTTCCTGCTGAGCACGGAGCCCAATGTGGAGCTCAATCCCAGGACCCTGGGATCATGACCTGAGCCAAAAGCAGACGCTTAACCAACTGAGCCACCCAGGTGCCCCAGTTTCTTTTTTTTTTTTAATTGAAATATAGTTGACACCCAGCGTTACATTAATTTCAGGTGTACAACATAGTGATTCAACAAGTCTATATATTAGGCTGTGCTCCCCACAAGTGTAGTAGCCACCTGTCACCATACAACAGTATTACGATATATTGGCCATACTCCCTATTCAGCACCTTTCATACCCATGACTTACTCATTTCATAACCGGAAGCCTGCACCTCCCACTCCCCTTCCCCATTTTGCCCATTCCCCACGCCCCTCTCCTTGGCCAGCTACCGATTTGTTCTCTGTGAAAATCTCAATTTCTAAGTCGTTTGATGGAAAGCCTTAAATTTCCATCTCCAAATTTTACTACTCCATCTTTTGCTATCTCAGAGAGTAATGAGATATATATTGAATAACTAGAAAGGCTTAAGCCAGTAGGTCAAAAGGATGAACTACAATTCAATATAGCCTAACCGCCTAACTGTATGCTATATTAAAAAGAAAGATATTTATGTTTAATGGGAAAACATGAAAAGTACTTAATTGTTCTAGGAGGAAAAAAATGTACAACTCATTGATTTTGATCACTCATAACAAAATATCAAATCTCCTCCTAGAAGTCAGAAGCCTCAAGTTCAAATATTAATCCCACCACCAACTACTTGGCTGTATCCTTAAAAAGGCCTAACTCTACCCAATTACTATTTCTTCACCTGTAAATCTACATTTAATACTGCCTACCTCTTTCACAGGGAGATTCTGATAATTATGTAAATCTAAGGATTTCTTTTAGGGCCTACTCTGAAAAAGCAGTTTTGGTTCATTTAAATTTTTTTTTATTTCCTTACTCCTATTAGTAATGCATCCTCATGGCAACAAAACAAAAATTAATATAGTTCAGAAAGATATAAAGAAAAAAGGAAAAGTTCCCTCATCCTCCTTATCTCCCAGTCTCATTCCCCAAAGGTAAGCATACACATTTCCCATATAACCTTCCAGAAATATTCTCTGCATATGGATGAATATTTTATTTTTACACAAATGGAAAGATACTACACTGACTTTCCTTAAGTAATTGCTTCCCTCAGTCAAGGGCATTTTACATATCCACCTCGTCTTTAACAGCGACATGGCATTTCTCCACAGACACACCATCACTTATTTAACCAGTCCTTCTTCATGGGGATTTGGAAGTTGTTTCCAGCTTTTCCTTAATTTACACAATGTTGCAATGAATAATCGCCCACTTATATTTGCTAACTTGTTCAGACATACCTGCAAAACAAATTGCTAAATACAAAACTTTGGGGCCACAGGCTAAATTTTAATGTCAGACTGCCTCATCTATAGGTTGTATCAATTTCCATCAAAAGAAGAGTATCAGTCTGAATATGGTCAACACTTTGTCTTAAAAAGTGTTTTAGGGGCGCTTGGATGGTGCCTTCAGTTAAGTGTCTGACTCTTGGTTTCAGTTCAGTTGATGATCTCAGGGCTGTGAGATCGAGCCCCGCATTGGGTTCCTCACTCAGCGGGGAGTCTGCTTGAGATTCTCTCTCCCTCTTCCTTTGCCCCTCCCCATGCTCACATACTCTCTCTCTCTCTAAAATAAATGAATCTTAAAAAAAGAACAATAACAACAAAAAAAAAACCCACATAGTTTTAAAGGCTCATTCTATAATGTAGTTTCATTAGGAAGTTTATCCACAAGGAAATTAACATGGATTTTTAAATATTTGTAAGCAATCTAATTTATGTTTCCACCATCTATTTGAAGCAAATAAAAAACCCACAATTTCCATTTATCAAAATAAAAAAATTAATAATAATTTAAAAATTCAGGCACAAATTTTCTAGAAAAGAGAATACTGGTTGCCACAAACTGAATAGAGTTAGCCATCATCAAAATGAAGGGCCATTGTATCATTACCCTAAAATTTTACCAATATGCTAAAAATGTAAATGTCTCTAAATACTGGAAGCTTGTCTATGTTCCCCCAGGGTTTTAAAAGTGTTGCTATAGGGCGCCTGGGTGGCTCAGTGGGTTAAAGCCTCTGCTTTCGGCTCAGGTCATGATCTCAGCGTCCTGGGATCGAGGCCCACATCGGGCTCTCTGCTTAGCAGGGAGCCTGCTTCCTCCTCTCCCTGCCTCTCTGCCTACTTGTAATCTCTCTCTCTGTGTCAAATAAATAAATAAAATCTTTAAAAAAAAAAAAAGTGTTGCTATAATGCTAGTATCTTTTACCTAGAATTATGTGTGTAACATTTAAAAATTATGCATAAGAAAAATTGAGCCACAAGAATGCTCAGGCCTGGGTTAGGTCCTGACCTAACTTTACAGCACAAAGGAACATTAACAAAATACTGCTGTGCCTTCACTCTTCCCTGCTAGGTTAAAAAAAGATTTCTCTAATCCCATTATTTTCTACATAAAATAAACACAGCACCTTTTTGCAAATAAATTCTAGTTTAATTTTAACAAACATGTTCTCTTGCCAACTCATGCCTAACAGTTTAGGAAATAGTTAAGGAAAAAAACATAAAATAAACACTAAAATTTCTTATGGAATCTGACATTTCAAATATCATAATAAAAAAAACGGAATTATATAATCGGCTTTAAAAAATCCTTTTTATTAATTGACCCCAAAAAATGGCAAAGGTAGAAGTGGCAAAGAATCTAAAGTACAGACAAGGTAAGAATAAAGTTTGATCAATACATATTGAGTTTAACCAGATAAAAAGAGAACAAAGTAGTAAAAGGGGGTTCTCTAAATAAAAGATCTCTCAAAGTACCTGGCTGGCTCAGTCGATAGAGCATGTAACTCTTGAACTCAAGGCTATGAGTTCAAGCCCCACATTGGGTGTAGAGATTACGTTTAAAAAAAAAAAAATCTCTGGGTGCTATAATTCCTGTTTTAGTCTCAGTTTAAAATACCTATTGTTTGCATTGAATTATAAAGTTTAGGGCGCCTGGGTGGCTCAGCGGGTTAAAGCCTCTGCTTTCAGCTCAGGTCATGATCTCAGCGTCCTGGGATCAAGGCCTGCATCTGGCTCTCTGCTCAGCAGGGAGCCTGCTTCCTCCTCTCCCTGTCTCTCTGCCTGCCTCTCTGTCTACTTGTAATTTCTCTCTCTCTGTGTCAAATAAATAAATAAAATCTTTTAAAAAAATAAAATAAAGTTTAATAGACTTAGAACTAGGAGAATCTAAAATCCAATGTGAATTAGTATTCATGTATAAATCTGGCCCTTGGGAGGGCAATCTCTTTTTAGCTACCAAGCTTTCAACCACCAAAAGAAGAGTACTTCAAATAGTGTGACAAATGCAAATGAAACATAAAGGGTTCTCCTAACTTGAACTCCCAAAATGACACTACCTAAAAACACATTCTCTCTAGCTTGCACCATTTACCTTCTAAATTACCTTCTCAATGCTATTAGTCATTCAACAAATACTTATGGAACTCTTTCTGAAAATCACAGTGCTGTGTCATGTACAGACCCTCAGGTGGCTTATAATTAAGGAAACAGACATATAAGAAGTAAATAATTAACTATAATAAGATGAGGGATGAAAGTAAGTACTATGTTTCTGAAGTACAACAATACTAACTGGGGAAAACCAGAAGCTTCGCAGAGAAAGATGGCATTTGAACTGAGCGTTCAATAGAGGAGAAATATGATTTCGAAAAATGTAACAGTAGAATGTGGATTACAAACTATAGAATTCTGGCTAATTTAGGCAGAAAGGGAATTTACTAAAAGAATTTCCTAATTCTAAAGTAGCTCCTAAAATTGATGAGAAATCTAGAGACTGGAAGAAAACAAGAGTCAGGAAACAGGCTGTTGAGAACTCAGATACAGTAACATAACAGAAATAGACCAGATAGGATGTCATGGTAACTGCCATAGTAAATAACTCCAGTTGTCCCACATCTATATGTTATTGCCTCAAGAGTAAAAGCCTGATAAAGGACATTAATAAGTCAACTGGCAAAATCTCAATAAGGTTAGATAATAGTATTCTATCAATGTTAATTTCCTTATTGCAACCATTGTGCTATGATTATGAACTTTCCTTGCTTTTAGGAAATATGCACTGAAGTGTTTAGGGGTAAAGGGGCATTATGTCTACCATTTACTCTTAAAGATTAAAAAAAATCTTTAAGGGGGCTCTGGGTGGCTCAGTTGGTTAAGGGTCTGACTCTCCTTTACAGAATAGAAAATATTTGTTTCTGATCATACGCACGTTTAAAAATTTGAATTAAAAATAGGTAAAGTTCCACACAATCCCTATATTTTCCCCATTCCAAACACAGTTCATAATTTGGTATATATTTATATTCTTTTAGGATCCTAATACATGCATGTCTTATAATTTTTACATAAGCACAATATTATCTTTTTCCCCTTAAAAGTCTTATCATGATATCTTTCCAGTTTTATATGAAAAAAAAATGTCCATGAAAATGTTAACAGTGATTATTTCTGGATGGTAATTTTATAGGTAATTTTTATTTTCTTCTTGGTATTTTTCTGTCATTTAACAATAGAAGAGGTAAAACTTTCAGATTTAGGAGATCCTTGTATTGCATACAAAAGGGAAGGAAAGGGAAAAAAAAGAAACAGATTAATTCTTTTTGGTGGATGGGGAGGCAGAGGGAGAGAGAGAATCCCAAGCAGGCTCCACACCCCGTGTATGACCCTAATTCAGGGCTCCATCCCACAACCCTGAGATCATGACCTGAGCCAAAATCAAGAGTCTGACACTTACCCAACTGAGCCACCCAGGCGCCCCAACAGATTAATCTTTACAACAAACGAAGGTATGTTGAGAGAAGTCATACTTGAGATAAGTTTGGAATTGAAGAAATTACATAATGCTCATCTAATTGAATCTTTACAACACCTGTGTAAGGTAAACACTCTTGATCACCTTTACAGGGGAGGAAACTGAGGTTTCAGGAAGCTCAAGCAACTTTTCAGATACTTTATAACTAGTAACTGGGGAGTTGGAAGGTAGGATTCTAACCAGTTTCTGTTAGACTCCAAAACAACCCATTATTGAACACCATGGGATTTCTCTTCTTGAAAGAAAGCTTTAAAAACAACAGCACTAGTAGGGGAGGGAAGATAAGGAAAGAAAAAAAGGAAAAGAGCGGAAAAAAGCAGAATTCTTAGCAGGCTTTGAGGAGGAATACCCTACTTATCTGTTTGTCTGTAAACTTATACTAGTACTTTGAAATAATAATTACTATCTGTCTGTAATTCTTCAACTCTAATACTTAAGCTTTCAGAGGTCCTGTTCTCCATGAAATCACTCTGGTGCCATCCACCAGCGTGGACACTTAAGCCTCAGGCTTTAGCAGCACTTTTTTTTTTTTTAAAGATTTTATTTATTCATTTGACACAGAGAGAGAGATTACAAGTAGGCAGAGAGGCAGGCAGAGAGAGGAGAGAGGAGGAAGCAGGCTCCCCGCCGAGCAGAGAGCCCGATGCGGGCCTCGATCCCAGGACCCTGGGATCATGACCTGAGCCGAAGGCAGCGGCTTTAACCCACTGAGCCACCCAGGCGCCCTAGCAGCACTTTTCTCTCCCCTCCCTGCTGCCAGGAAGTCACCTGGAGAACAGATGAGGCACACACCTGAGCCCCGCTCCCCGCCAACTCTGTGTAAAAACCATCTCTTTTAGGTCCACTTGCATCTTGTAAAATGAAAAATCAACTTGTCTACTTAATTTCTCCTTCCAGTGAATGTAAAATACGTGCTCTTAAAAGAATATTTTCTGGTCACCTCTTAATTCAATGATTCTCTTGGCTGTAAAGAGGAGAAAAGTATTTTCTAAAAATTAATAGGAATTGTTTCTACAAATTCATACCAGCATAATAAAGAAGCACCAAACCAAAACACAATTTGGAAATGATGTGAAGATTCATAAGGGAAAATAGGAAGCCAAGCTTTGTCTTTTTTTTTTTAATATTTTATTTATTTATTTGAGAGAGAGCGAGAGTGAGAGAGAGCACGAGAGGGGAGAAGGTCAGAGGGAGAAGCAGACTCCCCATGGAGCCGGGAGCCCGACGTGGGACTCGATCCCAGGACTCCAGGATCATGACCTGAGCCGAAGGCAGTCGCCCAACCAACTGAGCCACCCAGGTGCCCCAAGCTTTGTCTTTTAAAAAAATACTCATTTGTCATCAGCTTTGCTCCCAGAAAACTCGTAACTTCTTTGGAAGGAATTGAGGTTTATATATCTGTAACAGGGATTAAGCCTTTTTCAGTAAGACTAGGCTTTAATTAGCCCAAATATCAAACAAAGACATGTTATTTTATTAGCAGTCTTGCAGTGAAAGGAAGAAATGAGGGTGAAGTATTTCAGTCCTCAATATCATGAAGCCAGCTCCTGAGATACGACCTTTCGATTAACAACAGAACCACAGATTACAAATCCACTATTTAAATTAAACCCATATTGCATTAGACTTTGAGAATGAGTACTCACTAAATACTTTAAATTTTCCCAAAATGTAGCTGTTAATGATCTTTTCAAACCAGAGATTATAGAAACCTAAATATGGTGACTAAGTATTTCACAGAATACACACGCATTAACAAAATCTCTCAACATTAGTAACTTCCCACAGCTAAATACGGATATGGAAGAATCACAGTACTGATAACCCAAGAATACACATGGATTTTTGGTAACAGTCCTATCATTTCAATTATGCTTTGTTTAGGTTAATACTAAATTGTATTTGCTATCCCTCAACACAAGT
Organism: Ailurus styani; assembly: GCA_002007465.1. Taxonomy (NCBI): domain Eukaryota; kingdom Metazoa; phylum Chordata; class Mammalia; order Carnivora; family Ailuridae; genus Ailurus; species Ailurus styani. Next base: position 1,110,012 of record LNAC01000041.1, on the reverse strand, counting down.
TTGACTTGATACTAAAAAAGCACTGAGGGGCACCTGGGGGGCTCAGTTGGTTAAAGTTCTGCCTTCAGCTCAGGTCATGATCCCAGGGTCCTGGGACGGAGCCCTGCATCCCTGTCCTCCCTGCTCAGCAGGGACTCTGCTCCTCTGCCCTTCCCCCTGCTTATGCTCTCTCTCTCTCTCAAATAAATAAATAAAATTCTTTAAAAAAATAAAGTATCAATTGGACATATTTGTATCAGTCCTTAATAGTAAGAGAACACAAAGGGAGGATTAAGTATATAAACAGGGATTTCATTCTACTAATCTACATATTTTTTAATTTCCCTACTGTTTGCATGCATCAATGACATGACATGGACTGTAAGGAACAGTATCCCTGAGAGTGCTGTTTTTACAGAAATTGTCTTTTAAACAATTTAAGGAAAAAAAAAACAATTTAAGGCTGATGGACAAATTGGTTGGTCAAATTCTAAAACAGCATCCTAGCAACATCAGGATAAAATTAAGCACATCGATTTTGTTTCTTGTCAACATCCTTTGGCACCCATTCAAAAGTGAAATATGATCTTTTCTTTTAATTTTTTATTTAAATTAAATTAGCCAACATATAGTACATCACTAGTTTCAGATGTAGAGTTCAATAATTTGTCACTTGCGTATAACTCCCAGTACTCATAACAACTGCCCTCCTTTATGTCCATCACCCACTTACCCTATCCCCCACCTCCCCTCCAGCAACCCTCAGTTTGTTTCAAAAGTGAAATATTATCTATAGCAATTACCCATGCACTGCTCCATGACACCTTTATAGAAAATTTTCAAACCAACAAAATTGTTGAGTATTTCCACCCACAAGAAAACAAAATTTAACAGTATTAAACCATTTGCTCTTGGTACCTCAACACACACACATGCACACACACGCACACACACGTATATGGTTTCTAATGAAAGAAAATGAAATTTCAAAAATAATGAATCCAATTCCCTAATAAGCTCATCAGTTGTATCTATAAAAGAGAAATAATTATGTGTCAGTATGGTCTTTACTTCTCCCTTCAATATTTCAAAGTTCATCAGGAAACAGTGACAACTGAATAGAAAACACATTTTCAACCACTTACTCTCTTTTTTATAAAAGTCTAGAGGGGTGCGCCTGGGTGGCTCAGTCAGTTTAAGTGTCCAACTCTTGGTCTTGGCTCGGGTCTTGATCTCAGTCATGAATTTGAGCCCCGCATTGTGCTCTACACTGGGCATGGCACCTACTTAAAAAAAAAGTCTAGAGGGGTGCCTCAGTTGGCAGAGCGTTCAACTCCTGATTTGGAGGTTGTGAGTTCAAGCCACATGTTGTAGGTAGAATTTACTATAAAAAAATAATAATAATAAGTGAAACAAAACAAAAATATCTAGAAAGTCATGCTGTGTTGTGGGTAGGACCAAATATCTATACGGCCTCTCTAAAGCTCACTTGCCCAACACTGTGGAAAACAATCACTACTGTTCTAGATAAAACAGGAGAGAAGCCCAATGGCTTAGTAACTAATTCCCCCAGAAAATAGACCTGGTGGTCTTGAATGATGAGCTTGCCATTTCTCATCCTAGCATCAGTTAAAACGAAGATGATGACACTATTAAGAGTGACAATTGGAAACCATATTATGCAAGTGGTGCATAGCCCCCACGCCAAAAATAAATAAATAAAACAAAACCAACTCTCTGGGAAAATACATGTAATAAACTATCTTCCTTAAAAAAAAAGGAAAAAAAAAAAAGTAAGCAATGTGATCTTAGTCAACAGTCCCAAAATGGAGTATACGTATACCTGCAGATTCAAGCAGATTTCTCAAAAAATATATGAAAAGGATTTTTAAGTTTCAGATACTCAATCAATGTCCAAATTCTTTCCCAAAAGCTGTCCTAGAAAGTACTTGAGGACCGGCAACCCCTTCTTGGCCATTCTCACCCTGACTGTGGTACATTCCCTGAGCAAGCAAAGGGATAATTTTAAATATAGGTGTAGATGTTGAGAAAGTATAACTCTTAAGACCACGTAACAAGTCCTTTTGCAAGTCATGAAGTTTCCAATTCTTTACTTTCAACAAAATTGAAGGAGGACCTAATCCAGTTGTCAGCTGACAGATCATTAAAAAAATTTTATAATAATGATTTTGGTATATAATTAGAAAGGTATTCAAAGAATTGAGTGACACATATGATGAAACTCCAACCATTACCATCTACTAATTTCTCAGTCCTTATACTTATAAAAATAAAAATTAGGAAGTGAATTGATTCTGAATCCTATCTCATTCAGGAATAAGCAATAAATTCATTAGGGAAAATGAGATCCACTTACAATAAAATCTTACCTTTATGTGTAACAATTGCTAATCAAAATAAATTGTGTATTAATCAATATAATCTTAATTCAACTGAAAAGAAAAAATATTTTACACCCAAGCCCTAAGGTTACAACATTAAAAAAAAAATCAAAATTTGTTACAGGGAAGCAAAAGTGATTGCTAAAAAGTTTTCAGGTTTGAAACTATGTTACATTGGGTAAAATTCTACAGAAGATGTCGAATTAAAACATGAAATAAAAAGAAGAAATAAGTCTTGTTGCTGAAGAGCTTATTAATGTGATTCTTTAATGGATGATGGTGAATATCAAATCACTATAGCATTTAAACTCCATCCAGGTATAAGAATGATGTGACAGTTCTATTTAAAATGTCAATATAGGGGCAGCGGGGTGGCTTAGTCGGTTAAGTGACTTCCATTCAGGTCATAATCCCAGGGTCCTGGAATGGAGCCCCAAATCAAGCTCCCTGCTCAGTGGGGAGTCTGCTTCTCCCTCTCCTCCCCACTCATACTCTCTCTCTCTCTCTGAAATAAATAACATCTTTTTAAAAATGTCACATATACACTTAATTAATTAATTAAAATGTCAAGTATACAATATACTGGAAATTTTATGTTCTGAAACCATCTGAACCATTGATCAAAAACGTTAGCTGTAAATGTTAAATTACAAGTCATACATAATTTACTAAAAAAATTTCAGGCAGAATACTAGCAAAAAGTGTCCATAATGGAAATATGTAAGTGGTATAATGGTCAGTGAGAAAAGCAGCCCTCAAAACAGTAAACATTAGCAAGGATAAAGATGCCAAAATAATTAGTGTTTGAGGAGTGGTCTGCAGCAGCAGGGAAAAGGGCCAACTTCAATACCAAGAACTAATCTTTTTTTTTTCTTTTAAAGACTTTATTTCTAAGTAATCTCTATACCCAGTGTGGGATTCGAATTTACAATCCCAAAATCAAGAGCTGCATGCTCTACCGACAGAGCCCGCCAGGCGCCCCTTACCAAGAGCCAATCTTAAAGCAATTTTCTTTTAGCACACTTAAGCACGTTCTGTTTCTAACCAAATTTACTTCAGGCTTTCTGAAAACGGGGAAATATAGCCTAGAGGCTGTCAAGTGTGAACTTTAACAGGCCCTCAATCTCTGTCTGGCTGACACAATGAGGGTGACTCCTTTCAGCAACCAGGATGGAGGAAGTGCTTTGGAAACCTGCCAGACTTGGATTTGACATCTTTTCTTCTTCCAGGTTCACAGTAAACTTGACCATCAAAGTCAGACATTTCCCTTTTACTGAAATAGTAGCAGTGAAAATGTCAAGGGCATCTAGGATTCATTATTATTCAAGCAAAGGATTTATAGTATTGTTTGCAAAGCAAAAGTTTGGTCAAAAAAAAAAAACAAAATCTCCAAGTTCTTACTCTCCTTAATGCAGATATAAACGGCTGCCTTATCTTTAACTGGACATAAATAATTTAGAAATGATTAAAAGTAGCAGCCATATGAATGTGGAGCAAGAATGCAAAGATCTGCTATCATCTACAATAATTGAATATGACATCAGTATTACTTTAAACCCTCATTACCATTTTGGGACATGAGAAAAACAAAAGTGTGTGAAAGGATCATACGACAGTCCGCCACACATTCTTTTTCAAATCTCAAATCACTCCAGAGGAAGTTTAGGGAAGCAGCTGAAAAAACAGTTCTGGAATCCAAATGCCTGGGTTGAATTCAGGCTCTGCGATTTTCTGACCGCATGATAATGGATAAGTTACTTAACCTCTCCTAACTCTGAGTTTTCTAACTGTGCCTCAGTTTTCTCACCTCATGCTCAGTGCTCAATAAATGTGAGGTACTGGGATTACTATAAGGAGAAAAAAAGAAAAAGAAATTCCAAGGACTACCAATAGGCCTTGACTCCCTCTCTGCTAGTAGCTCAGCAAAAAGAAAAGTCTAATACTAACAAATCCTAGTATTTTTTTTTAAGTTAATGACTATATTCAGGGCAATACCAGATTTCTAGTGGAAATTCAATGAAGATAATTAGCCTTATAATATGCTTACCCAAACTCCATAAACTTAGGGTTCATGCCGCCTACAGAGGGAATGATTTAAGGACAAGAGACTAGCAGACACAACGTGCTCAGCGAAGTTCCCTTGGCGTATGACTTGTCTCGAAGTTGTTTCGTTTTTTGTTTTGTTTTGTTTTGTTTTTTTCTTGATTTCCATTTACCAGTCATGTGTGCGTAGTGGCCCAAAGTCGAAAGCAAAAGGTGTAAATAGTATTAAATTCTCGAGTTAGGTAACTAACTGGTCCTTACATAGCTAAACCTCTATTATGAATTTTTTTTCTTTCTGATCACTTCAATTACTCTCCATTTGGGGCACAAATGAAACATGAAACATGAGAACCGGGAGGCTTCAGGCAGGGCAATCAATCTTGTCCCACTTAGTCGTTAGGCACCAAGAATGGTATTCTAAGCAAGCCTAAAGACAACTGATAGTTCAGAACCTAAGAAGTGGAAGGAACTTAGCAGTCACAGACCAAACCAAAATGAAGGAATCCCTTCCAACGTCTCTTAGTGCAACTTTGACAGGATGAGGGCAGGGGTAACAGGTGTGGAAGTACTGGTGGCCGTGGCTCTCAGTGACGGCCCAAGGGCCGGGCCACACGTTCATACCCGCTGACACACCAAACCACGACACTGGCGGTGAAAAAACCCCAAAAGAAAATATAAGATGGGGTTCTTTTTAAGGCAATCCCCAAAACAGATAAAAGCCTAAAATGTTAATAGAATTGGTTACAATATTGACATAAATCAAAAAATATATTTACTCTCTACATGATATACCACCATTTTACTCAATTTAGTCCCACAGAGATGAGTTAAGATAGCACTTTCATTCACTCAATTCAAGAAGTTAATGACACTTGCTATTAAAGGCCTATGTGCCAGACACTTCAGTCAGTACCAAAGATACTGTTACTAAAATTACTATGAAGACGTGATCCCGGCAGCCAGAGTATCTACCTTGTTCTCAGTAAAGTGGTGACTGGTTCACAAAAATGTAAGAGATAAAACAGAATTGAGTCAAAAGCAGCTTGGTATAAACCCCAGCTCTGACACTAGCTATAAAAGCTTAGGCAAGTCAATTATCTGAGATAAACCACGAGAGACTCTGGACTTCAGGAACCAAACTGAGGGTTACAGAAGGGAGAGGGTGGGGGGATGGGGTAACCGGGTGATGAGTACTGAGGAGGGCATGTGTTGTGATGAGCACTGGGTGTTATATGCAACTAATGAATCCTTGAACACTACATCAAAAACTAATGATGTACTATATGTTGGCTAATTGAACATAATTTTTAAAAAATGAAGATTTTATAAATAAAATAGATATAAAATGATGTTATAAAGTTTAAACAAACTTAATTTGTTTAAGAAGTAAAGCTGTAATCAAGTTATATATACATATATATATATATATATATATGCAATATGTACAATTGAGTCTTGCATACCTCCCAGGATAGGGGTGCCATGGAAAAATCTGTATTTAACTTTTGATTCCCTAAAAACTTAACTTCTAGTAACCTACTGCTGACCGGAAACCTTACCAAGAGCATAGTCAATTAAGACATATCCTGTATGTTAGATGTATTATATACTGTATTTACAATAAAGCTAAAGAAAAGAAAACATTAAGAAAACCATGAAGAGAAAAATACATTAACAGTATCCAAAAAAAAAAAATCCCCATATAACTCATCTTGTTCAAGAATCAACTGTATAAAGTTGTTATAAGGACAAAATGTGTTATATAGTATACACTAGATTGATCTGAGTTTCCATCATTCCTGTTACACTGAACCAAAGAATTTCTTCATACCACAATCAAATTTTACTTATTATTTACCTTAATCCTAACCAGGTTAAATATGGTACACTTGATTTTAAGTTTTCTAATTTTTTTCAAGCTCTGTATTTCTGTATACAATTACTATCTTTAGGGACCTCTTACCTACTATGCGCTTAAGACACTCCAAACATTTCAGTAGCAGGAAATTTTGCCTCGATGAAAATTTTTTTTAATCTATGCACACGAGAATTCAAATATACTACACTTTTGTGGTACACATGTTAAAATAGCAGAATAGGGCGCCTGGGTGGCTCAGTGGGTTAAAGCCTCTGCTTTCGGCTCAGGTCATGATCTCAGGGTCCTGGGATCGAGGCCCGCATCGGGCTCTCTGCTCAGCAGGGAGCCTGCTTCCCCCGCTCTCTCTCTCTGCCTGCCTCTCTGCCTCCTTGTGATCTCTCTCCCTCTGTGAAATAAATAAAAATTAAAAAAAAATAAAATAAAATAGCAGAATAGCTCATAACGAGACTGTACTGAAATCCCTATGGCCACTATCAGTGGAGTTAAGAGTTTGCCTATCATTCCCTACTCAAACTGGAAGAAGTGTCCTTCCCTGAATGTGTGAATAAGGTCAATCACATTGCTATTAAAATTCAGACCTGGCTGCTGAAACATCTATTTTCAGAATGAAAATTTTTAAAAGCGGGGCGCCTGGGTGGGTCAGTGGGTTAAAGCCTCTGCTTTCGGCTCAGGTCACAATCTCAGGGTCCTGGGATCGAGGCCCGCATCGGGCTCTCTGCTCAGCAGGGAGCCTGNCTCTCTGCCTGCCTCTCTGCCTACTTGTGATCTTGCTCTCTCTGTCAAGTAAATAAATAAAATCTTAAAAAAAAAAAAAGATTTTTAAAAGCGAAGGCCAGTGACCCCTGATTCCTACACATACATAATAAAAGAGAACTATGCTATTAAAAGAGAGAAGTATGCATCTGATCCCGCCCCAAAATACTATGGAGTCCAGTCCGTTGGGGGCATTCTTTCTTTCAGTAAACCTTTATTATCCTACCATGTGCTAGGCCTTGCACAGTGAACACAACCCCCACCCCCAAAATCTCCTCCCTCCTAATAACAGGAATGTCTGCAGGTACTGTAAGGCTACCCAAATCTCAGCTCCTCCAGACCAAGGCCTGACCGCACCCGCACCCCACGAGGCAATCACAGGTACACCCCACCCGAATCCAACGAGCGCGCTAGCCTTGCAGCCCTGACACACACCCTCGGCCCTTGGGGTCTTAGCTATTCTGGGTCTGCACCCCTAGGGCAGCTGGAGACCCCCC
>LNAC01000041.1:1064291-1102048 GCA_002007465.1 Ailurus styani | reverse complement strand
GGAAACCGGCCGCGGCGGGGGCGGGGCGGCCCGGGCCTGGCAGGTGGGGCGGATCCGGGGCCCAGGGAAGGCTGGGGCTTCAGAGGAAGAGCTCCGACGTGGGAGCGGGAAGTGGGAGAAACCGTCGGTCTGGGGGAGGGCCGGTGGCTTAAGGATGGGTTATAAATGGGTGCGTTAAACCGTTTGTATAATAGGAACTCCTTTTTGTTAAAAAGAAGGTAAATACGAATATGAATGTATTTGCATTTTTTTAAAAATCTAAAACGTATATACCAAAATGTAATCAGAGATTAACTGTATGGTGAGACTCCCAGTGAGTTAATTTTTCCTTTTTTCCCCGTTTAATCTGATTTTCAAGAATGAATGTGTATAATTATTAAAATTCTGAATTCAGGGATCAGAAGGAGGTGTGGAGGAAAAGGTGGGTGGGTCTCAGGTGAGAGTGTGGCCTACAGCAAGCAACGGGGATAGCACAATGCAAAACTGGTGGTGGATGGAAGGGCTCCCAAGCCCTTGAGAGAACTTCTGTAGAGATGTCTACTTTAGCTCATGCTCATTGAGCACGTGAGTGTTTAATTCTATCAGCCCTGTTAGGTCGGTGCGACTGTCATCCTTACTTTTCAGATGAGGTTCAGCAACTTCCCTTAGGTGGTGGAACTGGCATTTTAACTCAAGCGGGCTCACTCCAGTCTCTTCTTGTGTGCGTGTGTGCCACTTATTTAGTAGAAATTTTTGAGATTCATCCATGGTTAAGAATTATATTCTTTTTTATTACTACATAGTAGTCCATTTTTTGTCAGTCTTCTTTTAAGCAGGGAGAAGAAGGGCAATTGGTTATATGGATACATGGAAGCCATTTTTAACTTTGTATTACAGAAACCACCTAAAATAAAAAACAAGGGCTAAAACTCCCATCATCCAATCAGCACAGCAAAACAAGTGGCTTTTTTTACCCCTTTCCCAGTCCCTTCTTATATCCATATATACTTAACACTATTCATTGCTTCTAACTGTCTATGCCAGGCACACTGCTTGGTCCTGGAGACTTAAAAAAAAAAAAAAAAGAAAGATAAAAGTCCACTGTCGCTGCCTTTATGTAGCTCACTTTCCACTTTCCCTAAGGAGGATAATCTTGTAAATAGATGATTGCATTAGTGTGCTGAGTGCAGTGAAAGATTCAAGGTGAAGGCCCAAAAGAAGAAGAAGAAGAAAAAGCCCATGCCTAAATGAGTAGCACAAGGCCTCATGAGAAATAGATCCTTGAGCCAAGTCCTATGGTTAAGCAGGAATATGCCTGGTTAATAAGTGGAATATGGGAGCTTTGTAGATGGAGGGAACCACTGAAGGATTATGAACTGGAGAGAAACCACCTTAAATACAGTGACACAGAGCATGGTTCTGAGTACTTCTATATAATACTTCATTTAAACTTCACAGCAACCTTATGAGGTTGTACTAGTGTCAGCCCTGTTTTAGAGATGAAGGATCTAACAAAAGAACTTGCATGATCATACAGCTTGGATTGGAACCTTGGGCAGTCTATGAGACTAGTCTATGAGTCATAGTCTTCAGAGTCTATGCTGTTACCCACTAAGAAAATCATTCCGTAGAGGAGAATTAGAATCCTAGGCAGAGCCATTAGGAAACTACTGGAATAGTCCCAGCCACAAATGATTAGGGCCTAAATGAAGTTGAAAGCCAAGGAGGCAAATAATGAGAGAATGGATAGGACCTCACGACCAGTTAGTTATAAGTGGAGTGGAAAGGGGGCAGGAAGTTAGAGGTCATGCCCAGGTTTCTTGCTTGGTTGATGATGCCACTAGTCAAGAGATGGAATACAGTGTTGGGGGAGATCTGTGAGGGGAAGTTGTCAGATTAACAGCATTTTTTAACATTGTGTATTGTTCTGTGTTACTTCATTGTCTTAATGAACATTTTTGTCAGTGGACGCTATTAATTCTCGTGCAGTACATCAAATTTTTCTTTTCCCTCTCCACTGATCCCCAGCCTTTCCCTTTGTTTTATTCGTCCACACTCTATTTTTCTCATTTTTTTCCATGTCTCTACTTGTCAAATTAAGACTGTCAGTACCACCCAGGATTAAATTATTCATCCCATGCTCAACTCTCAAAGTCAACAATCCCACCTCTAGATAAACACTGAACAGGAAGATGAGAATATTAGCAACTGTATCCTTTTCCCTGTGCACCATAAAGGAGCTAAGAGGAGATACAGACAGATAGGAAAGGCATTTTTAAGAATGCACTGGACAGGGTACCTGCGTGGCTCAGTCCTTTAAGGGTTTTCCTTTGGCTCAGGTCACAATCCCAGAATCCTAGGATGGAGTCCTGACCTCCCTGCTTGGTGGGGAGTCTGCTTCTCCCTCTACCCCTCTCCCTTGGTTGTGCACATTACCCACCACCACCCCCTGCCAATCTTGCACTGTCTCAAAATCTTAAAAAAAAAAAAAGAAAAGAAAAACTGCATTGGACAACCTGGACCCCCAACCCCTGTGTGGCCAGGAACTATAATCTTTTGGTACATTATCTCTTCCTAATTCTACATTCAAGTGACATAAAGTTGGTACTTGAAATGGGTTACAGTAAGAATTTTTACACCGCAGAAACTGGCAGATATTTGCAAATCAGGGCTTTGTTGGAGGTGAGGGTGGAGCCAGTTGTTAAATATTTACCAGCACACCACCAGTTCGGGCTCTCACCGTGATGACAATCCCCATTTTAATCTCAAACCAGACAGCATAAATCAAGGTTTCAACCTTGGCCCATTTAGGGCTGGATGATCTTTGTGGTGGTGGCTTTTCTTGTGTATTGTAGAATGTTTAACCACATCTCTGGCCTCTACCCATAGTTGCTACCCTCTAGCAACAGCTCCTCCCCCTAGTCGTACAACCAAAAATGTCTCCAGTTTTTGACAAATGTCCCCTGATGGGCAAAATCATCCTGGATGAGAACCACCAGCAAAAAATGATTTAACTACATAACTATTCCACCAAAAGCCTCCAAAATTACAATCGAAAAGATGGACTTGTTTGTGGACAATAAGAGCTAACATTTATTTAACACTTACTTTGTACCTCTCACTATTCCAAGCACTTTAAATGTACTTTCAATCTTCAGAATAGTCCTATCAGATAAATACTGTTATTATTCTGTAGATAAGAAAACTGAGTCACAAAGGAGTTAAATAATTTTCTCCAACTAATAAGTGACAGAGTGGGATTCATACCGAGTCTGGTTTCAGAATCTGTGTTCTTTAGTCTATGCTGCAGATGCCACCAGATGTCCAGAGACTATATTCCTCTCCCCTTTGCCGTCTGTCCATCTAAGATTTTTTTCAATTCAGCCAGGACTGTTTAGATATGGAGAATTCTGAGATCCCCCTGCTAACACTTCCTAATTGGAGGGACACCTCTAGCTGAAGTTCTTTTATTTTGATTTCTCCTTCCTTTGATTTCGCTTTCCTCTTTGATTTACGTGGAAAAGAGATCTATCATCAAGGATAAAAATGGCATTCTTGCATTGCAAGGAACCAGAGCCCTTTGATTTTATAAATACCAAAGGGAAGGAAGATTTTCTGCTATTGCTTTAACTTGATGGACCTGATTTTAAACATATGCCACTGCATGAATAAAAAATTCAGTTTCCCTTAGGTAGTATTCATGAGATATCAAAAAGGAAGTGCTCAATTACATAGGTAGCTCCTTTCGAAAATAAACTGGATTTTTTGCATATTTTTAAATATATGTGACTCGATTTATTTACAAAAGAAGAAAAGAGGCAGCTAATTCTTTAAGGCAATGGTTCTCAAAATGTGAACCAGCGGCATAGCATCACCTGGGAACTTGTTAGCAATGCACATTCTCAGGCCTTACCCCAAATCAGAAACTGGGGATGAGGCCCAGATATCACTGGTTTAACAACCACGGCCCCATCAGGTGGTTCGGATGCATGTTCAAATTTGAGAACCACTGAATCAAGGCGGTATTTGAGCCTTCAAACATCATAATTCCAGGAAACCACATAATTCCTAGCCTGACACCGTAGAGCGCATAAGCTCTTATTGTTTGATGAAAGTGGTTGTTATGATAGGACAAAAAAATTAAAAAATAATTAAAAAGCATCGTCCTTTGCAAATAAATTTTCATTGAACAAATGCATCTTCCTGATTCTTCTCTTCATAGGCAGATCTACAGTTTTGTTGATTTCTGATGCTTAGTATATAGACAGTGCAAACTGGAAAACATTGATAAGGTCTCTCAAAAGAGGGCTTTGTATTTTGTAGGTGTTTTTGAAAAGCTGCAGCCACTGTGGAGGGGTGCTTGGGGCTACAGGGGGAGGACCCTTGGAAGGAGCTCTCCTTTCAGGCCAGAATCCCCAGCCTCCAACTGGTGAGGATATGGGCGAGTGAACCGCCTGCTAGGTCACAATAGTGCCCCAGCCCCTAGAGCTGGAGTCAGGAAACCATGGAAAATGAATGGGGCAAACTCCGAACATGGAGAATTCAACACTTGGCCGCTCCATCTCTCTCCCACCATCCCACTCTCAGCTGCTGACCTTGCTTTCTATTTCACAGAGAAAGGGAAGCAATCAGAATAGAATTTCCACCACGGCTGTTACGACTTCTCTATATCAGTGCCCCTCTACCCTGCTGTGCCCTCTCCTGTTATTACAAAGGTCTCTTATATACGCCCCATGAAATCTAGCACAGTCGTGAACACAGAATATGTTTTTAAAAACTTGTAATATTGAGTTTTTAAAAACTCAGTAACATTGTAATAACTTTGTATAGTGACAGATGGGAACTACACTTATCACAGAGAGCATTTCAGAAAGTATGGAACTGTCAGATCACTATGTTGTATACCCGACCAGTATAATATTGTATGTCACCTATACTTCAGTTAAAAATAATAAATACATGTTAGAAATTTAAAAAGAGCATGCATTACCTTAAAATTCTGATCCAGATATTGCTTCAGCGACATTAAGAAGTCATTTCTTAATCACCATGTATCTTTGGACAGTGTTCCATCCATCAAAAGAAGTTAGACCTACTTTAAAATACAAACAAAAAAGGCAAATTCAGAACCTCTTTTACTCACACATTCTGTCACTGGAAGTTCTTCCTGATATCTAACCCAACACCACCATGTGTGTTTAAGCTTACTTTCTCCTGATTTATCCTTGAAAAGGAAGGGGGGAGGGGGAAGAGCAGCTCATGAATACTCTACATAACAACATGGAATGGTTATAATGATGTCCTGGTATCACCGGATTGTAGATGCTATCAAAGTTTCTACTATGGTTGCTATAGAAACAGTGAAGCCTGGTTCAAGCATAAAGCCTTTCAGAGAAAAGGTATTTCAGAAAAGCAAGGTCTAAGCTCATCTCATGCAAAACCTTAGAAGTCGTCAAGGCCACTCCACAGGAAAAGAATTCATTTGATATATAGTGTTACCTTTTTTGTGTTTGTGTGCATTGGTTTGCTTCCTTTGTATAATTTATTGACAACAAAGAAGCAAGAAGCAATCTGCCAGAGTTGGGCACAAGGACATTTTTATTGTTCTGGGATTCTTTGTCTTGTGTTTGGTGGTGGAAAATAAACCAGGGGTGATTGTTCTCTCTGCTGATGTTGGTACCCTAGAAATAAACATACTTTCTGAAAAGTGTGGAAAATGGAAACTTTCTTTTTAAAAAAGATTTTATTTATTTATTTGAGAGAGAGAGATCACAAGCAGGCAGAGAGGCAGGCAGAGAGAGAGGGAAGCAGGCTTCCTGCTGAGCAGGGAACCTGATGCGGGGCTTGATCCCAGGACCCTGAAATCATGACCTGAGCTGAAGGCAGAGGCTTAATCCACTGAGCCACCCAGGCGCCCCAAAACTTTTGTTTTTAAACATTTTATTTATTTATTTGAGAGAGAAAGAGAGAGCATGCTCAAGTGGGGGGAGGGGCAGAGGAAGAGGGAGAGAAAATCTGAAGCAAACTCTTCACTGAGTGGGGAGCCCAATGCAGGGCTCCCTCTCATGATCAGGAGATCATGACCTGAGTTGAAATCAAGAGTCAGATGCTCAAATGACTGAGCCACCAAGTTTCCCCAAGGAGTAACTCTTACTGGTTTTTTGGGTTGTGGAGGGAAATGAAATATAAATGGTTACCTGGGGAGTGAGAATTAATGAGTTCTTATTTGGTTACTCACACTTTGAAAGTTCCCATTTTCCAGGGGTGCCTGGGTGGCTCAGTCGGTTAAGCGTCTGCCTTCAGCTCAGGTCATGATCTCAGGGTCCTGGGTCGAGCTCCGCATTGTTCCCCCTGTCAGTGTGGAGCCTGCTTCTGCCTCTCCCTCTGCCCCTCCCCACCATTCGTGCTCTCTCTCTCCCTCTCTCTCTCTCTTTCTTAAGTAAATAAAATCTTTAAAAATAGAATAAAATCAATCGATTGATCAAAACAAAAGTTACTCCTCCATAAACATAATCTTTTACTCAAAAACCTTTTAGCGATACAAAAGTTTATTGTGGAAGACTATTAAGCCTGAAACTCAGTTTTCACACTCAACTATCATCTAGAAACAAAAAAAAATCAATCCTTCAGTCATGGAACCTACCTCATGTCCCTTATGCCATTTTGACTATGACAAGATTGGTCCATTCCTACCAGCTTAAGAATCAGGAAAAATCACCCTCTCAAACATGAGGCAGGGGAAAAATGGAAAGAATAGAGAGAAGCAAACCTGGAAAGGAAAGTATGTATTAAGTTCAAACAGGAGAAATAAAAATAACTTAAATGTCCTTGAAGGCAGAGGGGAATTCAAACGTCATTGCACATTTCAGTCGGTAAATTCCAGTTTTAACAGCACCATTATAAGCTACCGTTCCCCTTTTCTGGGATGTTCAGAAATTATCCTCTGTCTTGCTATTTAAATATAGTTCATGGGCCAGCCGCATAGAGTCCTCAGGAGTTTTGAGACATGTGGGATTGCAAACTCCACCCTTCTCAGCTTCACTAAATCCTCCAGGTAGTTCATGCTATGCATGTTACATTTTGAGAAGCACTGATTCTAGTTCCGGGGATTTCTTCATTTCCAACATGCTCCCAGATGATGCCAGTACTGACCATCTATCGACTGCACCTTGAGTTTCGAGGATCTAGAGAGGTCACTGGTTTTCCACCCTGGCTGCAGAGGAGAATGACCTCAGGAACTTCGAAACCCCGTGATGCCCAAGTCTCTCCCACATAGACTCTTGTTAACACCCAGGGGGGTGGGGGGGCTCCTAGACAACAGTATCTTTCAGAAGCCCCCGGATGATTCTAATGAACTGCCTGTGACAAGATTCACGTACCTAGACTAATCCTTCATTTTATAATAATTAAAATGTTATAATAATTAAAACCCCAAACTGACACCAGAATAGGACTTGGTGGTTTCCCTACATTACCTCATCTGGAAGTCCTCGAAACATATCTATAAGGTGGGGAGAGCAGATATTGTTAGATTCGCTTAACAGTTGAGAAAACAGAGGGTTCAAAATTGGCTGAGAGCTGCTTCCATTACACTAACTGCCTCAGCAGCCGACTCACGGCTATTTCTCTCGCTGAGGATAGAGGGAAGTTGAGGTTTGAAATTCATACAGCATCCAGTATTTGCCATTGCGAGTCTATAGGTAAAGCTCAAAAGCATTTTGTAGGGTAAATCGTTACTTGAAATCTCTTAATTTTACATGTGGGGAAACTGAGACCCAGAGATTTGTGTCAAATCACAAGATTTTAGCCAATATATGAACTCAGATCTCCATTCTCCTGGTTCAGTATGTTTTCCCATGAAACTGTATTCCCCAAGTGTGACTGACAGATGCCACAGGATACCAGCAGACATTCCCCTGAAAAAGCTTATGCGCTAAGCCGCCACTGTGTTAAACCAAATTAAATAGTGTCCTTGACCTCAGGACCTCTCAGCCTTCTCTGGGCTCATGTGCCTTCTGGATCTCTGAGAGCTTTATATGATGGATGGTATCATCCCAACTTCTTTGACTGTGGGACCATTTTATTTTTCAATCAAGTGTCTTGAGGTAGTCCTATTCTAATGAGAAGACTTTGGAGAAGACTGTTAACCTTAGCTCTCTTCAAGGTCATTCTGCTTTAGTAGTTGGGAACAATTTGTTATGCCCCTGAAGGTGAGCAGCAACTATCAAAACTAAAGAGAAAAGTATCATTAGCACCACGAAGCCCGTAAAACAGCCAGTTCAAGGTCCGGAGAATATTGCCTCAATCATTGTATTCCACCTTGTCCCTTTATAGACCACACCTCAGACCCATCCCCACCACAGGAAAAGTCATTTTCACGTCCTTCAGTCAGATGGCTACTCTATAATGAACATTCCCTTGCGTCAGGCACTGTGTGAAACACTGAATGAGGATTATCTCGTTTAATCCTGAAAACAACCGAATGAGGTAAAGACTCTTTGTGTCCCCACTTTTAAGCTTAAACATCCAAGACTTAAAAGAGGTTAGGTGACATGTCCTAAGTCAGACAGTAAACAACATAACTAAGGGGTTTTTTGGCTTTTGTTTTTTAAAGATTTTTTTTTTAAGTATTCTCTCTAGTCAACGTGGGGCTCAAACTCACAACCCTGAGATCAGGAGTTGCACACGGCACTGACTGAGCCAGCCAGCCCCTGGAGCTAGGTTTTCAACCTGACAGCTGCCCAATGCCAGATTCAGTTGTATAATTCAGAGACCACATTGCCACTCTAGATGGTCTTTTTTCCACTTTTCAAAGTGTTTATTCCTTTTATCACAGAGAAAGAGACTTTTTTTTTATTTTTAGGAGTTGTGGGATTCAGCAAACCTAAAATGTGCAGGGCAGGCTGGAAGCCTGGAAATTCCAGCAGGAGTCAATGTTGTAGTCTTGTATCCATGGGTAGTCGGAGACAGAAGGAATTCTGCCTTTTCCTCTAAAGCCTTTAGCCGATTAGCTGAGCCCCCACCCACATAAAGGAGGATAATCGGCTTTTCTTAAAGTCTACTGACTTAGGTGTTAGCCCCATCCAAAAAATACCCTCAAAGCAATATCTAGACTTGGGGATTTGATCAAACACCTGGCAACTGTAGATGACACATGAAATCGGCCATCACACTGTGTGATATACAAAATCATTAAAATGTATGTATCTTCATCCCATAGTCCAATTTCCTGACTTCTACAAATGAGGAAACAGGTCAGAAAGGATAAGCCCCCTGGCTATACACATGTGCTCACAGGAGAATGCACACATCCAAATCCCTAGAACCCTTCAGAAGTTCCTCACTACCTTCTAATAAAATTAAGTGGAAAAACTAAATCTTCCCGAAACACCATTTATTTCTATTTTGAAGACTTGACTAGATAAAATCAGCAGTCAGTTCATGTCATTACTTCTCTCCCGACTATTGTCCCCAACACCCTGGGTGTTAGGACGACCTTCAGAGCAGAGTCAGAGTCTAGAAAGAGCTGACACAGTCTTCCCAGAAGGTGAACTTCTTTTATCTCAAGTCCACTCCTGTCCCACCTACCCCACCCCCTCAACCTCTCTAGTGCCACCTCTCCTCGGTGTCTTAGGATCTCCAACCTGATGCCTCTTTTTTTTTTTTAATTTAAATTCCAGTTAGTTAACATACAGTGTTATATTAGTTTCAAGTGTACAGTATAGGCTTCAACACTTCCACACATCACCTGGTGCTCACAAAAATCACAGAAAGTGCCCTCCTTAACCCCCATCACCTATTTATCCCATCCCCCACCCACCTCCCCTCTAGTAACCATCAGCTGGTTCTCCATAGTTAAGAGTCTGTTTCTTGGTTTGCCTCTCTCTCTTTTTCCCCTTTGCACCTTTGTTTTGTTTCTTAAATTCCACACATGAGTGAAATCATATGATATTTGTTTTTCTCCAACTGACTTATTTCACCTAGCATCATACTCTTTAGCTCTATCCATGTCATTGCAAATGGCAAGATTTCATTCTTTTTTATGGGTGATTTATATTCCATTGTATATATGTATGTATATAACATCTTCTTTATCCACTCATCAATCAATGGACCCCCTTGGGCTGCTTCCACAATTTGGCTATTGTAAATAATGCTGCTGTAAATACCAGGGTACGTGTATCCCTTTGAATTAGTATTTTTGTGTTCTTTGGGTAAATACGTAGTAGTGCAACTGCTGGATTGTAAGGTAGTTCTATTTTGAATTTTCTGAGGAATCTCCATACTGTTTTCCAAAGTGGCTATACCAGTTTGCATTCCTACCAACAGTGCAAAAGGGTTTCCCTTTCTCTACATCCTCGCCAACACCTGTTGTTTCTCGTGTTGTTGATTTTAGCCATTCTGACAAGTGTGAGGTGATATCTGTGAGGTGATATCTCCTTCTGGCTCTGATTTGCATTTCCCTGATGATTAATGATGTTGAGCTTGATGCCTCATTTTGCCTCTGGGCTTGCTAATAAGTTCTTCCCCTCTGAGGCTGCAACATTCTTTCCCCAGACTACCCATATACACCCTCTTTGCCTAGATAAAGGCCATTCATGCTACAAGCCTCAGCTTAGACATCTTTTCCTCAAGGAGATCTTCTTCCTCCCCCACGGGCCTGGCTTACCTGTCCTTCCCTGTGCCCTATGACTTGCAGAGTGTGAGCCCCTGCCATTTATTACCTGCTTCTTTGTCTATACCCCTACCAGTGTCTTATTCCACAGTATTCCCACCATTAGAATCTGTCACATAAAATACATTCAATACATATTGATTGGGGGAAGGAAGAAAGAAGGAATGGAGGAGAAAGGAAGGAATTTCTGTGGGATCTTTCTTGCACTGTGAGACTTAGATCTGTCAAATAGGGACAGTCTGGGATGGAAATTGCCCAGAGAATTGCAGGGTGTAGAGCAACTCTGGCCTTCCAGGGGCTTGGGAGTTGCTCTAGTGACCTGGCATCCAGCATGCTTTGCTGTCTTTGGAATGCTGATAATAACAAGGGGTTATCAGTATAAGGCAACACAAGGCTAAACCAGGGCGATGGTGATAGATGCAGGAATGGAAAGGGACCCATAAAAGGGATATTTCTTGGGTAAATTGTACTGCATTAGTTGGGGTGTGAAGAAAGAGGGTGCAAGATCAGAAAGTCAGAAGAATCTGGTCTCTGGTACAAGATAATATCATCAATTCAATTCCATACTGAATTTAAGGCATTAGAAAAACATCTAACAAGGTAGTTGAAAATATAAAACAAAGCCAAAAAAATCCATAACCCTTCACAAATTTTGTCATCTTTATATCAATTACTGTTATCAGAGAAGTGTCAGAACCTGTCAGACGTAGGCAGAGCAGTGACTGCACACATGGCATGCTTTGAGGGTCATTAAGAAGATTCTTCCCTCCCTATCTATCATCATATCATGGTGCCTGGAATTTTGTAATGAAAATACTATTTTTCAGGGGTGCCTGGCTGACTCAGTGGAGCATACCACTCTTCATCTCGGAGTCATGAGTTCAAGCCTCACACTGGACATAGAGATTACTTAACAAAAAAAATTTCTTAATATATCATCAAATACATATTGCATGCATATATTATATCTCTGGAAGGAAAAATAAGAAATTGTGGTAACGGTGGTTACCTCCAGAAAAGGGAGATTGACAGCTTGGAGGTCAGACGTGGGGAGGGAGACCTCTCTTTTACCATTTACACTTTTATAGCCACTGAAGCTTTTTATCATGTACATGGATGTTTAATCTATAAAAGGAAAATTTACTTTTATTTTTAAAAGTTGGAATTCTTCAGTGGTGTTGATTAAATTATATTATATCCATTAAGTGGGATAACGTACAGTCATTAAAATGAAAAAAGAGCTCTGACCCAAAGGACATGCTGATACAAAAGATGCCCACTGGGGTGCCTGGCTGGCTCAGTCAGAGAAGCATAAGACTTGATCTTGGGAACCTAAGTTTGAACCCCACGTTGTGTACAGAGATTACTTAAAAAAAAAAAACTTAAAAAAAAGTCTACGATGATTTGATAAGTGAAAAACAAAATTCAGTGTGTTAACATTAAAAAGTCACCCGTTTAAAAATAACTATTTAAATATTTGTTAGTATGTGCATAGGGGAAAGCATTGATTACCTCTGCAAGACTAAGTCAGAGGAGGCTTGTTTTAAGCTATACATTTTGACATTGCTTAAATTTTTACAAGGTAATATTACTTTATAATTGCAGAAAGTAAAATAATTTAGAACATTTCTATTACATCACAAATGGCTCAAAAATGGGGAGGGGCGATCAACCTCTTCAGCAGCTGGGGAAAATTTCAACCCCTCTGTGCACATGGGGAGTTTGTACATTAAGTCCGGGAGAAGTGTCAAAAGAGTCTTGCCTCAAAACAGTGCCTCAATAATGCTTAATAATTGAATCTATAATTAAACTCAATAATGTTCAGAAATGGGATTATAGAATAGATACAACTTATCTCTTCCCCCGTGCTTGATAGACTAGGTACTTACCACTGAAAAACAGAATTTCTGCCCCTAAGGCCGTTGCAGTCAAAAGTAATTTCACATCACCTGCTTTCTTCTCTTTATTGCTCCCCAGTTATCCAATTTCCTTTTCCTTCCCCCGCGTCTCTAAATTGCCTATTGGAACCACAAGAGGGCAGCAGCCTCAAGTACAAAAAAGGCTCTCAGGCACTAGTACTTCTCAAAAGCAAAGGGATGCTGCTGCTACAAAATGTCATCAAAACTTTTAGAGATTTCAGGACCTCGCTCCGAATCTGCGTGTCACCACATTTACTATTCTACTGTAAATGATAAACAACGAGTAGAAAAAAGATCCATGCTGGTGAGTGGAGCTAATGTATTTCCCTCTCTTCCAGATGCTGACCGAGAAGAGGTGAGATAGAAAAGAGATGGTCTAGAACCCAAGACTTAATCCTAGTTAAGGATGGAAGGGGAATCTTACCACAATACCACCACTGTCAATGGCACCCCAGTAAGTCACCAGCCTTTGGAACGCCATGGGTTGTGGGAAGTCATCACCATCGCAGCTGTGACTGCTGTGGTAAGCCTGATGACCATTGTGGGCAACGTCTTAGTCATGATCTCCTTCAAAGTCAACAGTCAGCTGAAGACCGTGAACAACTATTACCTGCTCAGCTTAGCCTGTGCAGATCTCATCATTGGGATCTTCTCCATGAACCTCTACACCACCTACATCCTCATGGGACGCTGGGCGCTCGGCAGTCTGGCTTGTGATCTCTGGCTCGCCCTGGACTACGTGGCTAGCAACGCTTCCGTCATGAACCTTCTGGTGATCAGTTTTGACCGTTACTTTTCCATTACCAGACCTCTGACATATCGGGCCAAGCGTACTCCAAAAAGGGCCGGCATCATGATTGGCTTGGCCTGGCTGATCTCCTTCATCCTTTGGGCCCCAGCAATCCTCTGCTGGCAGTACCTGGTTGGGGAGCGGACGGTACCACCAGATGAGTGCCAGATCCAATTCCTGTCCGAGCCCACCATCACCTTCGGCACTGCCATCGCTGCCTTCTACATCCCCGTTTCTGTCATGACGATCCTCTACTGCCGAATCTACCGGGAGACGGAGAAGCGGACCAAGGACCTGGCTGACCTCCAGGGCTCTGACTCCATGGCTGAAGCAGAGCCAAAGAAGCCGGCTCATAAGGCTCTGCTGACGTCCTGCTTTAGTTGCCCTCGACCCACACTGGCCCAGAGGGAAAGGAACCAAGCCTCCTGGTCGTCCTCCCGCAGGAGCACCTCCACCCCTGGGAAGCCGTCCCAAGACACTGGCCCAAGCACCGAGTGGGCCCAAGCCGAGCAGCTCACTACCTGTAGCAGCTACCCTTCCTCGGAGGATGAGGACAAGCCCACCACAGACTCTGTCTTCCAAGTAGTCTACAAGAGTCAGGCCAAGGAAAGCCCAAGGGAAGAATTCAGTGCTGAAGAGACTAAGGAAACATTTGTGAAAGCTCAAGCTGAAAAAAATGACTATGACACCCAAAAATACTTCTTGTCCCCAGGTTCTGCTCATAGACCCAAGAGTCAGAAATGTGTGGCCTATAAGTTCCGACTGGTGGTGAAAGCTGATGGGACCCCGGAGACCAACAATGGCTGTCGCAAGGTGAAAATCATGCCCTGCTCCTTCCCAGTGTCCAAGGACCCTTCGACGAAAGGCCTGGATCCTAACCTCAGCCATCAAATGACCAAACGAAAGAGAATGGTCCTCGTCAAGGAGAGGAAAGCAGCCCAGACCTTGAGTGCCATTCTCCTGGCCTTCATCATCACCTGGACCCCTTATAACATCATGGTCCTGGTTTCCACCTTCTGTGACAAGTGTGTCCCAGTGACCCTATGGCACTTGGGCTACTGGTTGTGCTATGTCAACAGCACCGTCAACCCCATTTGCTATGCCCTCTGCAACAGAACCTTCAGGAAGACCTTTAAGATGCTGCTCCTTTGCCGATGGAAAAAGAAAAAAGTAGAGGAGAAGTTGTACTGGCAGGGGAATAGCAAGCTCCCCTGAAGAATCAACAACTCCCCTCAAAAGAGTAACTGTGGCTAATTTTCTTTGAGGATGGGTGAGCTGATTCAGGTGTATTTATTTTCAAAAAAAGACATCTGTCATTTTGGGCGCCTGAGGACTTTGTAAAGGCTTGAGTTCTGTCATCAAAAGGAAGGAGTCAGAGCTGCCACAAATACGGCATATTGAATGATTCTTGCCTGTGACCAAGGTCACCTGATGCCGCTGGAGTCTGCCGCTGAAGTGAAGAGACAGACGTGTGTCCCTTCACAGGAGGAGGAACACTGGGTCACGATGAACAGTGACGCAGGGAACTTTTGTTCCCTGACCTTGGGGGAGCCGCAGGGACTGGGTGGAAATATTCCCTGTGGAAACCTGTATTGAGGTTTTGTGCAATATATATGTGTCTGTGAACTTGTCTCTTATCAGTGAGAACTGGGAGACGGTATCACCTGTTAACAAGAGTGATGTTCAACTGGCTTCTAAGACTCTTACTTGTTTATAAACTGATCAGTATTATGCAGCTAATTATGTGTTCTGTATTGTGGTATGTTTTCTGTCCCTATATCCGAGTGAAGCTCTGCTCTTTCCTTTCATAACCAATGCCAATTCTGGGTACCCACTGAAACCATGCTGGTCCCCATGTTACCATCCTTCCTCTCAGAATCCTAGGTCTGGAAGGATGCTGAAACCTGATCCCACCAGGTCCTATAGAGGGGCCTCTACTCTGCTCATTAAGATGGTCAAGTCTCCACAGTTATGCTAGTTTTTACCAGTGGAAATTTTTTTCCTTTTATCTAAACAAATATTGTGTATTCTATTTTGTGCCCATGTGGGCCTAATTACCCATGCTCTGTTCTAAGGAAGACTGCTTCACTGCATAAAGATCTTCTCTGGGCTATTTAATCACGATTCCTTTGTTTTGGGAGGACTTACTTTCTAATTTCTATCCAAGGCCAACCTGAGGCAAAATGTGGAAGGCAAATTTGGTTTCACTCCACGCTTCCAAAATCCTTCCAGAACTCTTTTCGCCTGCCTCCAGTTTCCCTCATCCAGACACAGGTCATAACCAGGCACAATCAGGTCACCGTGCTGCCTCCAGCCAGAAATGTTGTTTGGAGGGACAGCAGGAAAAGGCTTTCTTTTTTTCTTTTTCTTCATTTTTTAATAGGTCCTTTAAATCATGGTTCAGAAATGACTTAGTCATTCCCCTCCATATTCACTAACAAAGATGAGAAGCTCGGAAAAGTAGAGCTGAGGTCCAGTCAGAAGCTGGCTATAGTCATTAAAAATGAAAGCCTCATCTTGGAAAACAAAACGTAGGTCACAGTAATAGATAAAAATAAAAGTTATCAACATAACATGCATTCAAGTATCAAAATGATCAAAAACTGTATTTTACTGAAATATCTGTGTATATAAACAAACTGAATCCAAGATGGTTTTTTTTGAAAATTCTGAAAACACACCAATGTGCAAGAAACAAACTATGAAATGGCGCACACGAAGAATAAAAGACCCACAAAGAAAGCAAGCGGTACAGTACACAGTGAGGGTTTTAAAGACGAGGCCCTCCTGTCAGACAGAACCTCAGCTGATTACATCTGCGGTTGCGTTTTAACATCTCCAGACTTCAGTACACTTAACTTAGGCCAGAAGTTTGCAGCCTCATTTGCGGTGGGGATATAACAGAGTTGCTTGAGTGGTCCTGGGAATGACATATGTCCTTGAGCTTCCACCGACCACTGAAGAGGAAATCAGCCTGTTACACCAAGTCCCAAGAAGGCTTGAGGGCCGAACAGAACAGATGGACCCCAGCCTCTCCCCAAGCCTTGGGGGGACTTGATGATGTGGAGCTGGAACATTCTAGAAGCAGTGTAGCTGCTGAGCCTTTGTGAAGGGCAGGCCGACACCTGCCAAGAATTTCATAGAGCATATTACTTAATTGGCTCAGTTCTCCGGCAGAGATGCTCGCAGGCCTGGGTGATGCCAACAGGGTGTGACTTCATAAGCAAACCTGCTTTACCAGCTCTAAACAGTTGCTTTTTTTAGGTTAAGACTTTGCTTCCTGACAGAAACGAAAATCCCTCTAAGAGCACTCTGAGCCTACATTGGGCATTCACTGTTCATAATAGAGAGAGACACAAGCTAACTCAAACAAAAGAATGCAGAACTGAGGGAGAAAGGGGGGGACACTGGGGCACATTTTTCATACTCCGCAATTGCCTAGGACTTAGCCTTTTTAGTTTATCTTTTGTGAAATTAACTGAGAGGCCTATGCTTCCTTTTTTATCACTGGCTTTGAGAGGCAGCCTGTTTTACGCGCTACCTGTGCCCCTTGGCATAGACCAAAAAAAAAAAAAAAAATCTAGGAGAAACTAGACTTCTTTAGAATAGGGCCTGTGGTGGGGTCCTCGTCATGAACAAATCCAACTGTAAACTTACAGGGACCTGGCGGGTGGGTGGGTGGGTGGGTTGGTGGGGCATGGGCTGACTTCAGATCTTAGGCCTTCTATGACCCCAGTCTCCCAGGCTCTGTGTATGGTAACCTACGTACAGCTTTGACTCGTTGCCTACTGGATGCTGCTATGTTGCTAACATTGTGGTCTGTTTCCCCTTGACTGTGAATGTGATGGCTTGTCGAGGAATCTGTTTTCCGTACAATTTTTGTTAAATATTCCTGGGCTCTGCTGTGCTCCTTTAGGGAATGTCCTTTAAGAGCAATGCTGATGTTTGCCTCTTTGTAACTGTGAAATCTGTACCTAATCTCTGGATTGGAATCTATCTACTGTAAATACTGGAATTACAACTAAGGATGTGGGACTAGCTTTTCTGTATTGTAATAGTATTATTCTGGATATTAAAGAAATTTAACTGTACAGTAGTCCAATGCAAAGCATTTAAGTAAGAAAATGCATGGTGCCTGACTGGCTCAGTCAGAAGAGCGTGTAGCTCTTGATCTTGGAGTCGTGGGTTTAAACCCCACTTTGGGTGTAGAGATTACTAAAAAAATTAAAAATACACAGACACACACACACTCATAAGAAAATGGTTGGGGTCCATGGCTGGCTCAGTTAGAAGAGCATACAACCCTTGATCTCAGGGTCTTGAGTTGGATCCCCATGTCAGGTATAGAGATTACTAAGATAAATAGATAAAAATGAAAAGGGTTTTTTTTTTTTAAAAGAAAATATCTCTTGTTCACTTAATAGAGCCACCTATATGAGAGATCCTACACACATTTGCATGTTCTGGTCTTTTAAGAAGGGAGGTGTTAGAACCTAGATGTCCATCAACAGATGAATGGATAAGGAAGATGTGGTATATATATACAATGGAATACTATGCAGCTATCAAAAGAAACGAAATCTTGCCGTTTGCAACGACATGGATGGAACTGGAGGGTATTATGCTGAGCGAAATAAGTCAATCAGAGAAAGACAATTATCATATGATCTCTCTGATATGAGGAACTTGAGGGGCAGGGTGGGGGGTTGTGGGGGGTAGGGAGGGAAAAATAATGAAACAAGATGGGATGGGGAAGGACACAAACCATAAGAGACTCCTGATCTCACAAAACAAACTGAGGGTTACTGGGGGGTGGGAGGGTAGGGATAGGGTGGATGGGTTATGGACATTGGGGAGGGTTTGTGCTTTGGTGAGTGCTGTGAAAGATGTAAGCCTGATGATTCACAGACCTGTACCCCTTGGGCAAAGAATAAAAATAAAATTAAAAAAAAAAAGAAGGGAGGTGTTGATACGCAGTGTGGATACAGGACCCTCTTGCTACCTTTGTGATTTTCCCTCTTCAATTGCCAATAACCAGGTTAAGATGAAATAATGATGACAAGATACTTGTGACTAAAAGGCTTCCCTCTCCCTCCAGGACAGGGAGGTGGGGCAGACCCTGCCACAGAACAAAACAGCAGCATTTCCTCTGCGTTGCTCTGAGCTGGAGCATTTCCATTATAAATGGTACTAGCCTCCATCTCCCCGACACCATTTCACCAGGGAAGTCTGAGATTATGTGCACTCCTGCCCAATAAGGAGTCAGATTATGAGTGGGAGTGGGAAGGGAAAAAAGTTTAAGTATCAGAGAAGGAGCCAGAAGGAAAGGAAACACACACACACGCACAAACACACACACACACTTTTTTTGGAAATAATTTTAAACTTAAAGGAGAGCTGCAAGAATAGTATAAAAAATTCCTTATCCTTCATCCACATTTCCCAGTTGTTAACACTTTGCCACATTTGTGCTGTGTGTGTGTGTGTACACATGTATTTTTCCCTTAGTCATTTGAAGTTGTGGACATCATGTCCATTGACCTCTAAATACTTGAGTGGGTATTTCTTAAGAATAAGAAGATTATCTTATGTAACCACAATACAAATATTTAAAAAAATCAGGAAATGTATCATTGCTACAATATTATTATGTAATACATAATTACATAACTGATACATTCCATACTCAAATCTTGCCTGCTGTCCAAAATAATATCCTTTATAAGAATTTATTTTCCAGTTCAAGATCACACATTACATTTAGTTCTCATGTCTCTTTAGACTCCATTAATCTGGAAATGGTCCTCAGCTTTCTGTTGTCTTTCATGAAATGGTCATTTTTAAAAGTACATTTCATCCAATTTCTAAAAATATAATTTCCATCCGTTTGGGGTTGTCTGGTGTTTCCTTATTAGATTCAGTTTCATTTGTTTGCTTGCTTTGGTTTGGGCAAGAACATCACAAACATGCTATTGTCTCCTCAGAGCATCACAGCAGGAGGACATGATGTTTGATCCTACTACTGGTGACTTTAACATTGATTATTTGATTAAAGTGTTCCCCCAGCCACCCCATTTTCTCCACTATAAATTTTCTATTTTCCCCTCTGTAATTAATTTTAAGGAAGAGACTTTGATTCTATGTAAATTTCCTGTGGGTCATCAAGTTTTCACCCAGTAATTGCAGCATCTATTTATTTATCCTCACCCAAAGAAGTTATTACTATAATAATAGCCAAATGGTTGGCATTCTACTGTCAGGAAGATTCTTCCTTTCCTTTCCTCTCCTCCTCTCTTCTCTTCTCCTTTCCTCTCCTCTCCTCTCTCTTCCTTCCTTATCAGTATGGACTCCAGAACTCCTTTTTTTTTTTTTAAGACTTATTTATTTGATGTAGAGAGAGTGGGGGGGCAGTTGGGGGGAGAGACAAAGGGAGAGGGAAAGAGAATCTCAAGTCACACTCCCTGCTGAGTGCAGAGCCTTACCCAGGGCAGGGCTCAAGCTCACGACCCTGAGTGAGATCATGACCTGAGCTGAAATCAAGAGGTGGATACTTAACTGACTGAGCCACCCAGGTGCCCCTAGACTTCTGAACTCTTTTATCAGTAATTGGTTAAAATCCATCATTATTTTGATGCTCAAATTGTCACAAAGTTAAGCAGTGAGAGCCCCTTAAGCAAGATGACTTCTGTGACCCTTTGACTTCTGTTGACCCTTTGACATATCCTGAATATTTCTGACTACTCCTTTACTTTCTCATACAAGATGTTCCAGGCTCATCTTTTCCATCCCGATCCCAGACCAGGAATCATCCATTTTCCAAGGAGTGCTTGTTTTAGGAGGACCTGGCTGGCTCAGTTGGTGGAGCATGTGACTCTTGATCTCAGGGTCATCAGTTCAAGCCCCACATTGGGCGTGGAGCCTACCTAAATTAAAAAAAAAAAAAAAAAGGAGTGCTGGTTTTATTAAGTAGACAATAGTACCTGACTCAGATCTGGACTTAAGATATATTCATTGCTATTGAGCTCTTTCAGAACTTAGAAAAATGTACACTTGCTAAAGATGAGTTCATATGGACATCTGCAATTCCAATCAGATAGCACAGGATTCTTCCCGCTCCATATTTGTATCTCCTGTCTCCAACAGTGAGAATCATCATTTACTCATTTGTTCAATTTGCTCCATCCTTCAATAGCTTCAGAATCGTAGCACCCATATCACTGTGAAAAACCAACCTTTTAGTAAAATTCCAAGATTTGTTTATAGTTCTTCCACCTGAAGGTTGAAGCTAGTAATTAAGTTACTATGTTCAATAATTGCTTGTGTTAATCTTTTTTCTTTTCATTTGAAATCAGTTGGATTTGATTGTTTGTATTCAGTTTAAGAGTTTTACATTCTTATTTTATTTTTTTTTGAACAAGTAAAATGTTAACATGGTTGTAAAAGTCAATACTATACAAAAAGATGTACTCAGAGAAGTGTCACTCCATTCCTTACCCCTTTCATCTCTTCCCCACCCCCTCCCATAAGTTCTCTGAATTATTGCTTCCTTTTTTAAAAACAAACTCTTTTAGCCATTTCTTTAAGTATTTGCATCCAAATTTTTAAATATCATGCATATACTTTTATTTTAATATTTTTAGTTTAAGAAAATGTCTACTGACTTATTTGCAAATGTTTTATCATATAAAGGGCTAGTATCCAAAATAAAGAACTTATCAAACTCAACACCCATAAAAGAAAAAAATCCAGTCAAGAAATGGTCAGGGAAAAAAAATGGTCAGAAGACATACAAATGGGCAACAGACACATGAAAAAATGCTCAACATCACTCAGCATCAGGGAAATACAAATAAAATACAAATCCAAATCCAAACCAAATGAGATACCACCTCACACCAGTCAGAATGGCTAAAATTAACAAGTCAGGAAACAGATGTTGGCGAGGATGTGGAGAAAGGGGAACCCTCTTACACTGTTGGTGGGAATGCAAGGTGGTGCAGCCACTTTGGAAAACAGTATGGAGGTTCCTCAAGAAGTTGAAAATAGAGTTACCCTACAATCCAGCAATTGCACTACTAGGTATTTTTCCAAAGGATACAAACATAGTGATTTGAACGGCCACCTGCACCCCAATGTTTATAGCAGCAATGTCCACAATAGCTAAACTATGAAAAGAGCCCAGATGTCCATTGACAGGTGAATGGATAAAAAAGGTGTGGTGTATACACACACACACACACACACACACACACACACACACACACACACACACACAGAAATATTACTGAGCCATCAAAAAGAATGAAATCTTGCCATTTGCAACGATGTGGATGGAACTAAAGGGTATTATGCTAAGCAAAATAAGTCAGTCAGAGAAAGACAAATCCCTGATTATTTCACTCCTATATGGAATTTAAGAAACAACACAGATGAACATAGGGGAAGGGAAAGAAAAATAAAATAAGATGAAAATTGAGAGGGAGGCAAACCATAAAAGATGCTGAACTCTAGGAAACAAACTGAGGGTTGCTGGAGGGGAAGTAGGTGAGGGAAGGGGTAACTGGGTGATGGGCATTAGGGAGGGCACGTGATGTAATGAGCACTGGGTGTTATATAATAAGATGTGTGAGTCACTAAGTTCTACCTCTGAAACTAAAAAAAAGGAAGAGGAGGAGGAGGAGGAGGAGGAAGAGGAGAAGGAGGAGGAAGAAGAAGAGGAGGAGGAGGAGGAGGAAGAGGAGAAGGAGGAGGAAGAAGAAGAGGAGGAGGAGGAGGAGGAAGAAGAGAAGGAGGAGGAGGGAGGAGGAGAAGAGGAGGAGGAGGAAGGAGAGGAAAAAACAGTGTACCAAACTATACATATGGTTATATAAATAAATTTTCCCAGATTTTTATAATAAAACTGAATGTCTTTTATAATGAAAGAAAAAAGAAAATATCTACTGACTTTCTACTTTGAAAAATTAAGATTGGACTCTTCAGCATGCTGGCTAGTTCCCAAACACCAACTTCTCCACCATTCTATTTACAAAGCTGTACATACATGGGTACCTCGAGGAAGTGATCGCTTTTTGTATACTGGGTAATAGTGCTCTATCAAGCTAAGGACGTGGATCCTAGAGAAGAATACACATTCTATGCCTTGTTTATCTGCAGACAAAGATCTGAGGAGACCAAGTAGAACAAGTTCAACAACTCTGGAGACATTAAGTAATCACAGGCAAAAGACTGACACTTAAATATTCATATTAAAATCAAAGAGGGCACATCCACAGGGTAAATTATCCTCCCAATGAGCTGTATTGTCCCCCATCTCCTTTGATGATTTAATGGGGGAGAGGGACAGGAAGGGGTTACAACCTTAAGTTTATTGTGATTAGGCAAAGAAAGTCAAGGCCTAAGTCTGCTCGCTGGGCTTGACCATCATCCAGAATTGTCTACATTAGTGTGCTTTATGGCAATCTATTTCTCCAAAAAGTCCTAATCTTATTTTATATGGCCTTTGAATAAGTCTCTACCACCAGATGCCCCCAGGATGTCCTTCTGCTCCTGTTAAGAGCAGTTCTCCAAAGTTTCATTCCCGGTCCTTGGCAATGATTTTTCTAGAGGGAGTTATCTTGCCTAAATACATCTGCAGTGGTATCCTAGTAAAGGAATGGGCACACAACAAAGAGCAACTCATACTCAACCCAATTATCCCCAATATCAGTACCTGGGGGTTGGTGCTTAATTCTAGTAGTCCTACATATATCCAAAGATAGGTTTATAGTCTAGCCATTTTCAATCAAAATCCATGAAGCTATTGACCATGATATGTTAATCACAGCCAAGTCCTCCTAGTGTAGGCTACAATAGACTGCAGTGGAAAACAAACCTAAAAAACATCTTTGGACAGGTCCTTTATACCCAGAAGTGGGGCCTATGCAGGAGAATCCGAAACAAAAAATGATACAAAGTTTTTTTTATAGTCACTATATTTAATAATATAGTGATGAATAAAATAACATATTTGCTTGGAAAATAAATAAGCAAATCACAAAAAATTACCAGTAATTCTATAACCTCTGCTAAATTTCTCAGCATTTATCCTGTAGTCTTTTTTTCTATACAGACATACGTGTTTTGAAACTCACAGAACTGCTATGTATAGTTCAGGAATTTACACGGTCATACCTTGCAGGAAGTAGCCTGCTACTCAAGCTCTTCTGAGGCAGAAGACCTTTAGGCTTCAATTAACATGGGGAGCTCTCATCCATAACTAGATTAGAAAGAGGTTACTTTTGTCCTTTTTCATCCTTGTTAGACATACACAATACCTAGCGTAGCCCTCTACAGTTCTGAACTTTGAAAAGAACCAATCATTAACTGGAGAGATTTTTTTTTTAACTTACAAAATCTAATTTTTAAAATAACTGTATTTGTTTCCTAGGGTTGCAGTACCTCGAACTGGGTCGCTTAGAACAATAGAAATGTGCTCTCTCACATTTCTGGAGGCCAGAAGTCCAATTGATATCCAGGTATCAGCAGGGCCATGCTGTTAGGGAAGGAGCAGGGGAAGGATGTGGTCCAGGCCTGGTAGCCTCAGGCCTTCCCTGGCTTATAAGGCAGAGGTCTCTCCCTGTGTCTCTTCAGTGTCATCTTCTGTCATCTTCTCTCTGTGTCTATCTTTGTGTCCAAATTTCCCCTTTTATAGGGATACAAGTCATACTAGATTAGGTCACACTAAAGATCTTCTTTTAATTTGATTACCTCTGTAAAGACCCCATTTCCAAATAAGGTTACATTCTGAAGTACTGGGATTTAGGGTTCCAATATTTTGCTGGGATACAATTCAACCCATAACAATAATCAAGCAAGAACACTTTCCTATTTTATAGATGAACAAACTGTAGACCAATGCTGAGCAGAATCAAACACGAAGGATTTCAGAGTCACTACTGAAAAGATAAGGGGTGCCTCAACTGCGTTACAGAGGCCTGGCAGGTCAAGGCGGTCTTGACTGGCACGACAGTTACTTATATACCTAGTTTTATTTATTTATTTGTTTGTTTACTTATTTATTTATGATTCTACACATTTATTTTTTCCCAGAGGTGTTTTTATTTTTCTTATTTTTAAAATTTTTTATTTTCCTTTTTAAGTTTTTAATTCCAGTATAGTTAACATACAGTGTAGTATTAGTTTCAGGTGTTCAAAATAGTGGTTCAACACTTCCATACATCTGATGCTCATCAGGACAAGTGCCCTCCTTAATTCCCACCACTTATTTTCCCCAAACCACCCCCTCCCCCACCGAGTTCTCCTCTGGTAATCATCAGCTTGGTCTACAGAATCAAGAGCCTGTCTCTTGGTTTGTCTCTTGCTCTCTTTTTTCCCCCTTTGCTCATTTGTTTTGTTTCTTAAATTCCACATATGAGTGAAATCATATGGTATTTGTCTTTCTCTGATGTATTTCACACCTAGTATTCTTTATATATATATATATATATATATACACACACATATATATATAAGTATTAGATTTATTTTTATTTGAGAGAGAGTACTTGAGTAGGGGGAGGGGCAAAGGGATAGGGAGAGGCAGACTCCTCACTAAGCCCAGAGCCCGATCAAGGGCTCTGATCTCACAAACTTGAGATCATAACTTGAATAGAAACCGAGAGTCAGGGCGCCTGGGTGGC
Organism: Ailurus styani; assembly: GCA_002007465.1. Taxonomy (NCBI): domain Eukaryota; kingdom Metazoa; phylum Chordata; class Mammalia; order Carnivora; family Ailuridae; genus Ailurus; species Ailurus styani. The sequence continues at coordinate 1,077,007 of LNAC01000041.1, read as the reverse complement.
TCAGTGGGTTAAAGCCGCTGCCTTCGGCTCAGGTCATGATCCCAGGGTCCTGGGATCAAGGCCCACATCGGGCTCTCTGCTCAGCGGGGAGCCTGCTTCCTCCTCTCTCCTCTCTCTCTGCCTGCCTCTCTGCCTACTTGTAATCTCTCTCTCTCTGTCAAATGAATAAATAAAATCTTTAAAAAAAAAAAAAAAGAAACCGAGAGTCAGATGCTTAATCAACTGAGCCACCCAGGCACCCCAACACCTAGTATTTTTTAAATACATGTTTGCCTCTGCTTTCCTGGCCTGAAAAAATGCATGAAACTAAAGAAATACACCCAGACTTTTAAAGCTCCTTTTCTGTGTGCAAGGACCCCCTCTGGAGGCTTTAAGCCCTCACATCTTGAGCTTAGCTAAGGATATGCTCTCTGAAACTCCAACTCAAAAATTCTTCAAAGAAAAGTTTCCTTCCTAAATTCCTAGCATCACCTCTCTAGAAGACCAGAGGATTTAAATCTCAGAATAGGACAAAATAAAGACCTTGGGCTACTTATTGTCTATAGTCAGGATGAATGCCATTGAGTCAATCCTGACCAATTTGTTCCAAGTGTCCATGAGAGCACTTGGGGTTTTATCTCTAGAGTGAATAGGTTCTATTCAAAATCAGGAATCCTTGTTTCATTTTTCCTCATAATCATTTTTTTTTGTTCCTCTACTTCTCACTGTAGGCACCTTCTCCAAATGCCCCAAACCTTTGATTTCTCCTTTGTTTGATTACTCATCTGTTCAGCAAATAATTACTAATCTCCACGGAACCTTGGGATACAGATGAGAACAAGATACTGTCTCTGTTCCCCAAGAACACGGACTAACAGAATGAGGGACAGAACAACTCTAGTACGGAGAATCAGTCCAGTGAGGGCTGAAGGCTCTTCTTCCTAAGCATAAAAGTTTCCCTTCCCCAGGCTTCTTTGTTCTTATTCTATGGCGCAAAAGGGGAAACTAGCACCTGAACTGCACAGGGTACCCCTTTACATGACTGAAAGGAGAAGGTAAGTGAAGAATGACAAGATGAATGTGGATTACATCCAACATTCCACTTAGAAACTCTCAGGAGCACAGTACTTCTCGTCCTTTTTCCCAATTTGATTCCCAGTTCCTGGGGTACATGCCAAGACTATATCCCTTCTAGAAAGCCTAGATAGAGCCTAACTCCCCTGTTACATAATCCAACCCTTTCTGAAGAGTAGAAGTCAGGTAGGAATGAAAAAATTAGAGTTGTCAGCAGGATCCTACAAAGACACTTTCAAAATCAAATACATATAATATTTACATATTTACATACATATTTACATACATACAACTCATAGTGAGGACAAAAAAGAGCCTCAAGTTCAAGGTGGGGACAGCAAATTCAGAACAAGAAATGCTGAGAACCTACCAGGAGCTAAGAGCCCTTTGGGAGACCTTGAAGAGAGCAGGAATCTCCTTTCTTACCAATCCCTATCAGCTCCAAAAACGATGAAGGCGAAGAGAGGCCATCTTTAGGTCACAGACCTCAGCTGGATCGCATCACTTAAAGATTTGCAGTAGGGCCAAAGGTGGGTGGGGAGTAAGGCAGGAGGGAAGGCGAGGCCTGTTTTCTTCCAATTAACATCTCAATATTCTGGGGACTCCAACATTTTTACTCAAGATTCTGGGCTTTGGGACGATGATTTTCACAGACCACAGTTTGCTCAGAGACTGATTATCAGTGTAGTAAGTCACAGCCAGGCCACCATGGAACTCTGCACACAGGACTCTCCCTTATAGTATGTCCTTAGAGGAGCAAATGTGTCCGTGGGAAAATAAGGCAAATTTAGGCCTGCAACACCTCCAGGCAGCCGCTGTCTATCCCTCCAGGTGCTCAGCCCTCTTCTGGAAGTTCTTCACTACACTGTTCTCTCATTCTCTCACTGCCTTCATGAGCTGACCTCCCTCCCGCCTCAGCTCAGGCTGGGAAGCTCCTCACTCTCAACCCACTTCTCAGCCTCAGCCTCGTTAATTCCCATATAGTCTTTCATCTTACCTCACAGGTCACTTTCTCAGGGAAGTGGTCTGACCTTTGCCCTCCACTCTCCCATCTAGGTGCCTGTGATATAAGCTTTTATAGCACCTTGGATTTTCCTTGGAGCACTTACCAAGGTTTTTATTACACATCTGGGTTTTGATTGATGTCTATTTCTCACACTAAACTCTAAGCTCTGAAACCAGAGTTCATGTTCTTTTGCTCATGATTGTGCCCCCTCACTAATAACCCTTGACATGAAATAGTATAGATGCTTCCCATGCATTCTTTACCAAGTAAGTCTGTGCATACCCTGACATGGGAAACAGTTGCAAGGCAAGTTTCCTGGGTTTTGTGGGGAGTTTCTTCTGGCATGACTAGTATCTTTGTGGTTCCTGAGAAATAGCTTGATTCACCACGGGTCTCTGATCTCTGTCTTCGTCTAACGATTTGCGTTGGGATCCAAACAGTATTTGCTGAAGCTCTCTGTGGCAGCCGCCCCAGAACTACTGTAGATTCCTTCTACCTTTCCTTGAGGACAGGACTGTTATATTACTAACAGTCTTACGGTCTAAGCACTTAGGATCCAGAGAGGGAATTCAGAGAAGTAAAAAGTAATCCAATAAAATGAAGTGCTATAATGGCTTAAGCACGGGGAGAAAAACGAGGACAAAAGAGAGGCTCTTACCTAAGCCCTGGGGGCATCTGGAAGATTTCTGTCAAAGGCGATTTCCACACCAAGTCCTGAAGAAGGTATGACAGAGGTGGACAAAGGAAAGGGATAGAGGTGGGGCAGAGTTGAGAAGAAATCACTGAAAAGGCCCAGACTGGGGGCACCTGGCTGGCTCAGCCCGTAAAGCATGCAACTCCTCATCTCAGGGTTGAGTTCAAGCCCTATGCTGGGCATGGAGCCTACTAAAAAAAAGAAAGTAAAAAGTAAAAAAAGTGAAAAAAAAGAAAAGGCCCGGGGCACCTGGGTGGCTCAGTGGGTTAAAGCCTCTGCCTTCGGCTCAGGTCTTGATCTCAGAGTCATGGGATCAAGGCCCACATCCGGATCTCTGCTCCGCAGAGAGCCTGCTTCCTCCTCTCTCTCTGCCTACCTCTCTGACTACTTGTGATCTCTCTGTGTGTCAAATAAATAAATAAAATCTTTAAAAAAAAAAAAAAAAAAAAAAAGAAAAGGCCAGACAGATGTGAGAGTGCATATAAAGCATCCAGAGGAGAACTGTGGAAAAACTCAAGATCTATGCTGGGAAGGAAGTACAAGAGATTAGTCTGGAGGGAACGTGGCCAGGGGGTTTACCTCAAGTCACACACTCAACCAAGCCACCCAGCGCCCCAATAATTACAAACTTTTATTGAGGACTTATGGATAGGGTTAATGTGAATATTAAATGAGATAATACATTTAAGTGTTCTGAAAAGTTCTATTCATGAAGTAGATATTTCTCCCCAATTTACCGTTGAAGCTTTTGATCTATTTTACACATGATAAAACTGAGTTCAGAAAGGTTAAGTAACTGTTTCAAGGTCATATAATTAGTAATTAGACCCATTCACTCAAGATGGATGTGGAGGCAACACAGGCAATTTTATAATGACTGAGGGAAAAGGAGGGGCTTTCAGCAAGCTGGAGATCATTTTGGTCAGTTCCAAAGNTTCCCAAAGTGGGTAAATTTGGTCCTCTTCCCCCCCCCCCCCGCCCGAGAGTATGTGCAAGTGGGGACAGGTGATGGGGGGAAGAGGGTCGCAGAGGGAAGGAGACAATTTTAAGCAGGCTCCATGGCCAGCACATAGCCGGGCTCAGGGCTCCATCTCATGACCCTGAGGATCATGACCTGAGCTAAAATCAACCGTCAGACATTTAAGCGATTGAGCCACCCAGACACCTCAAAAGTGTGTAAATGAGTGGGGCGCCTGGGTGGCTCAGTGGGTTAAAGCCTCTGCCTTTGGCTCAGGTCATGATCTCAGGGTCCTGGGATCGAGCCCCGCATCGGGCTCTCTGCTCAGCAGGGAGCCTGCTTCCTCCTCCCTCTCTGCCTACTTGTGATCTCTCTCTGTCAAATAAATTTTTTTTAAAGTGTGTAAATGAGGACACTTGGATTCAAGTGACAGAAACCTACTGGAATTAGCTTCAATAAAACACAAACACTACATTTTAAGACAGAACAGTGCTCTGTGGAACCCGAGGGCAAGAATGGCGGCATCTCAGCAAAGTGTTTGAATAAAGGTACAGTTCTTAAAATTCATCTTCCATTTCAGCTCCTCTCTGTGTAACTGCTCCTTTCTAGATTTTCTCTTTGGAACTTGTTTCCTCTTTTTTTGTGGTTTGCATGATAGAATATATAGTCATGAACACCTTGCAAGTTTATGTTTTGCCATTTCTCCTCTAGTCCCGCAGTTTTAATTTCTAATTTCCAAGAACAGCCGTTGGCCTAATCTGGGTGAGATGCCCTTCCTGAAAAAATCAGCCATGCCTATAAGAGCAGGGCCACCTGCCATGAACACCGTTGCTGGGAGAACACTTCTGTGGGGTACACTAACTCTGCAGGGGAGAACCAGTTACAAGGGGCAAACTGGATGACAACTCAACAGATAGATGCACATTAAAGAAATCGCTTATTGTCAGAGTTTAGTTTTTCCTCTCCCTTCTCCCCAGCCCAATTTTGTTGATATGTCTCATTTCCTCCTCCATAAAATATTGATTTTTTTTTAAAGATTGTATTTATTTATTTGTTTGACAGAGAGAGAGAGTGCACAAGCAGGGAGAGAGGCAGAGGGAGAGGGAGAAGAAGGCTCCCTGCTGAGCAGGGAGTCGGACAACAGGCTCGACCCCAGGACCCCGGGATCATGAGCTGAGCCCGAGGAAGACGCTTAACTGACTGAGCCACCCAGGTGCCCCCATAAAATACTGATCTTACCATTCTTCACATTCTGGGAATGACATAATTCACTTTTTGGAATAGGAGACTTAGCAGGTAGGTGTAGATATAGTCATCCTCAGAGGTGCCTTTTTGCCCAATTTTTTAAGAACTCCAAGAAAAGTAAATCTCATGGTTACTACCATTTCACAATTTTGTTTACTATGCCAAGAAATTCTTCACAAATGAAATCCTTCTGCTGCAATTTAAGTCCACCTCCTTTCTCAGACTTCATGAAGTAGTATGAAGCTTATCAGAATTGGCATTAAAGGGATTAACAGGCATCTGAAAACTCCTCAGCATTCTCTTTACCAAATGGCAAAAATTATAGACCCTCAATCCTCCTTAGATCTAATTAATATAGTCATGAAGTTAGTAGAACCATTTGTATACACAAACATGAGTATTACTCACTGGCAGCTTTTCTCTCGAATTTCTCTGAATGTCCTATTCTAAAGGATAAACCTGGACGCAGGACTCACCTCGTCAGGATAGATGGTAAGTAAGGGATCAGGGTGGAGACAGTGAGGGAAGAGATTCAAGAGGCCTTCACAGAATTCACTGTAAGAAGAGCAAGTGAGCCTCCATGGACCTGAATGGTTATCTGACAGCCACTCTATCCATCACTCTATGGGGTCACCATGGTCTCTGACCCGGGCATTTGCTATATTCTTTGTGGGCCGGATTCCTTAGGTTTGTAGATTCCACTGTTGATTCTGCTCACCTGTGGATCAGGGTCAACAAATTGCCTTCTCTGATCCAGTACCACCCAGACAACTCTGGATGATTCCATTTCTTACTCTGCATGCCCAATTTTCATAATTAATTCTAAATATTTTCTATTTTTTAAATATAGTTATTTAGAAATATGTTTTAAAATAGTCAAATATATGGGCGCCTAGGTGACTGGATTAAGAGGCTGACTCTTTTTTTTTTTTTTTTTTTTAAAGATTTTATTTATTTATTTGACACACAGAGAGAAATTACAAGTAGGCAGAGAAGCAGGCAGAGAGACAGGAGAGAGGAGGAAGCAGGCTCCCTGCTGAGCAGAGAGCCCGATGCGGGCCTCGATCCCAGGACGCTGAGATCATGACCTGAGCCGAAAGCAGAGGCTTTAACCCACTGAGCCACCCAGGCGCCCAAGAGGCTGACTCTTGATTACAGCTCAGGTCATGATCTCAGGGTCCTAGGACTGAGCCCCACGCTGAGCTTGACACTCAGCTGGGAGTCTGCTTAAGGAGTCTCTCTTTCCCTCTTCCTCTGTCCTTCTCTACAGCTTGCACGCTATCTTGAATAAATAAATCTTTTAAAAAATAAAATACTCAAATATAAGTAGTAGGAGCTTATTAAAAGTGAGTGGAATAAATTACTTACATTCATATATATGGTAAGCTTGATATCTAAGAAGGTATACATATGAATCTTCAATTACTAGTTTATTAAATTTTAGTGGAATTAAATGCCCTGTCAAAAGTTTTCTGTTGGAAATGCTGTGCACAGCTAGTTTTTTATGGCTCTACCCATTCCTTTTTACTTGACCCTCTTAATTTACTCTTCCTTGTTCTCAGGCTTGCTTGCCTGGCTGGCTCAATCCCAGAAGACTGTAGCCATTAAGAATGGCATTGGTTTCCCTACACTCCCATAATAAAGTCATGTTACAAAGGGAAAAGAGATAAGCTAATATTTGGTGTTACTGGAGGGTTTTTTTTTTCCTAAAATAGCTCTTTTACTATTTCATCTTTGTTTCAAGAATATTAAAACTGTTCATAATTTACAGGCAACATCTGAATTTTGCAAAATCCATCTTCAAGTTCTCCTGAATAATTCAAACTTTTACCAACTGAAATATTCTCACATACCTTACAAGTTAAAAAATAACTGCCTCTAAATAATGACAATAATCACACCTAAATGCTAAAAGAGCACAATACAACTAGGTCCTGTTTCAACATATTCCTTGAACTGAACTAAAGTTCAATTCAAAGTAGTTCTATTCAAACTAGTTCACTAGTTTCTATTATGTTCCCTGAGATTACTATTAGCATTATTTTTATTGGGTTTAAATATAAAATGGCATATAAATAATTGTAAACCTGAAAAATAGGTCAATATGTAACCTAGAAGGCAATAAACAAAAATGAAAATACTTGGGTTTAATTTTTTCTTTAAGATATTTAATAAAAATGTTTTCAAAAGATTTTTTTTTTTTTTAAAGATTTTTATTTATTTATTTGACACACAGAGAGAGATTACAAGTAGGCAGAGAGGCAGGCAGAGAGACAGGGAGAGGAGGAAGCAGGCTCCCTGCTGAGCAGAGAGCCTGATGTGGGCCTCGATCCCAGGACGCTGAGATCATGACCTGAGCCGAAAGCAGAGGCTTTAACCCACTGAGCCACCCAGGCGCCCGATTTTTTATTTTTAAATTTGAGTACTTCCTGAAAGTCTGAGTGACTATTTAAATGAAAAAGCTCTATTATCATTATTGACATTCCTCATAGGGACCTTGAAACCCTTCCAATTACTGAAAAATATGTTGAATGGTTGCTTCTTCCCTCCTGCCAGAGGAAACATAAGAGAAAAATAAGATACTTTAGTATTCCGGGAAGGCTAGGTAAAATCCTGAATCTTTTCAAAATGTAAACCAGACTCAGGGGGAGTCCTAAAGTTTTCACTCCTAAAAAAGTGTTTGAAAACTTGAGAGCTATAGATCCTCCCTGGAATGCAAATATGATTTCATCATACAACTATGACTCTCCTTTTCAGGGCACTCAGGACTTCCTGGCAAGAATGGGCAACGAAGATTTATTTTGCACAAAATCACTACTCAGGTTTAAATTAGTAGATGTGAAAAATTTTAAAACACAGGCTTATATTAAGAAGAAGATATATGTATATAAACTGAATCTAAGAAAGACCCTAAAGAGCAAAACAACACTTTGCCTCCAAATGGGGAACACCAGGAAGAATCCAAGGCAGAATCTGCCTGTTAAGAATCTTACAGGCAGGAAATATTAGGACTGGATTAGAATTCTAGTGGAGGGCGCCTGGGTGGCTCAGTGGGTTAATGCCTCTGCTTTCAGCTCAGGTCATGATCTCAGGGTCCTGGGATCAAGGCCCGCATCGGGCTCCCTGCTCAGCGGGGAGCCTGCTTCCCCCTCTCTCTCTCTGCCTGCCTCTCTGCCTCCTTGTGATCTCTCTCCCACTGTGAAATAAATAAATAAAATCTTAAAAAAAAAAAAAGAATTCTAGTGGAATAATTTTAGATCTGAAAAAGAATTTACAGGTCTAATCCAAATTCCTCAATTTATAGATGAGGAAACTTGAGGCCCATTTATTTATTCATTTAACAAACACTTATTGTGTGCCCTACATGCTCAATGCTGGAAATACAACAATGAACAGACAAGACATGGTTCAAAGAAGAAAAGTGACTTGCCCAATGTCACAAAGCAAGTTAGCAACTAAATGGGCTCTTTGCACTGAACCCAATATTGCCTAATAAAATACAATCATTTCTGCATCTGTAAGCACACTAAGCCTTTGATGAAGGTTCTATGCAAAGATAAGATTTTCATATGTAATTGATATAGTAACATTCTGTAATATGATAAGAAATGTCTATATTTTATATTCAGATGGTTTTAGAATCTAGGTAAAATAACCACAAAATTTCTTAATTAGTACATGAAATGATAATTTCCTTGGAAATGCTTTCAAATTTTTTGGTCATTAGGTATTCTAAATGCAAATTTTGACAACCCAAATTTTGAAAATTTTCAGGATGATTTCATCATACAACTATGACTCTCCTATGTTGTTTCCTTTAAATGCAACTTTCATTCAACTAGTATTCTAATATTTTACTTATTTTCAAATAAGTATTTAAATTTAACTTATTTTCAAATATTTATAGTCTATTTTCAAAGACCTACCTAATTCTACCATTAACCAGTTTACCTACCTTAGTCATTCATAGCTCAACCAGTTTGGTAACTTTAGCATATAATTAACAAACAGAGATACAGTTAATAAAATGTCCTGTATCAGAACTTACATCTTTAAAAGAAAACTTACAAGCCTCTCTTCAAAATGAACAACGGTACCTACACAAAAGAGAAAATAAAGAGTTTGGAATCAACTTCTTTTGTTTTTGGCTGGTTTAATACCCTTAAAGCCATAGGGGAGTTCTTTAACATAGAAGTTCTTTAACATAGAAGAGGATAAGAGACCTTTACTAGAGAAGCAATACTATAGTTTCAGAGTTTGTTTTTAATTAAAATAAACCAAAATAAAAGGTATGAAAATTTTAACTTACCGAAATAAAAAGTTTTTGAGATAATCCTGATTGGAGAGTAATGTAATCTATATTCCAACAAGTCTGAGAATGATGGGAGAGATGAGGGGATTTAAAAGCTCCCTGTGCTATACTACCAACATTACAACATGGAGCTCCAAGGTTGATTTTCCATCCTTAGTCTCCAGAAGGCTCTCCTACTGCTGCACTTCCTTCCCCTGACCATTCATTCCCTGTTATTATTGTGCTTCCTCCCTACAAAATAAGCTCTATGGAGGACAGGCACTGGACCTTATCCATCTCTGAATCCTACCTTGAAGCACAGCACATTACTGACACTCAATAATGAATCCCATAGATGGTAACCAAAATTTAAGAACTGGTAACAACTACTCTCATCCATATATCCATACTCTTAATAAAACTAAGTGTACTAACAAAAATTGAAACTACATCAGGAACATAGGGTTCTACCTCAAACATTGGGGAATGTTAAGTGCAGGGCAGGGCTGACCATTGTGAAAGGTCTGGCTACACAAAAAACCATGGCGCATGCAGCTCTAAAAATATCAACCACTTCTTTTTAAATAGGAAAGGTCCATTTCAAGCCTCATATAATGAAAGAAGAAAACTGTCTGGAATAAAAGAAACATAAAGTGAAAAAGAAATGACAAGGTCATTTTATCTCTGGATTAAGACATTTTAATATACATAATGTATAGTACTTCATATAATTTATTAATGTCATTTTCCTATAGGACACTGTAATTAATTCAGTGACATCAATATTGACCTCATATAGACAAAAGATGAAAGCTGGGTTTTCTTGTGTACCAAGTACAAAACATGTGCTAAAGAGTTACCACACACGACAGGTGTAAGAGATCAACTTTAAGGATGACTCAAGTTTACAGTAGTTGCTTCACACGGTTTCCCCTCAAGACTTGGATGCCACCCAGTGATCCGTGTTTGTGCAAATGCTATCTCCGACTGTCCAACTACCTCCTTTTACCAGCCCCACTTTTGCCTGTTTTACTGCTGCCACTGCTAGACTTGCCAGAAGATTTTGAAGAGAAGAGTCTTGTCATGAACTCAGAAACATCAGGCAATTCATGGTTGGAATTCAGCATATTCATTGACTGTTCCATCTCCTGCAAGACGACAAAGCACAATAAAAGGAAAGGCACTGGGATCCTTCAAGTCAGCTAATAACTAACACTTCCATTAAGGAAGGAGAGGAATAGAACGAATAGCAGCTACTGGTTCTCAGCAATGCTCTATCCAACAGCCCTTCAGAAACCATGTTTCATTCCTCCTTTATACTACTAAGAATTGTGATCCTTAATTAATGTCCAATAAATCTTATGTTGGGTTTGATTCAGTTTATGTTTCCATAAAGGGTATTTTCTATGATTATACTGACCATATTCTTGTCATCTTATTTTGTTTCTGATTAAAATGCTTTCTTACTGTTTTAATGCCTTTTTAAACTCATGCTTTCTTTAGGTGCATATAAAAAAGAGTATCAGTCTTTAACTATATACAAGGTTATTAGAAATGTTTGGACAAAAACTACGTATTTCCAACACTTCATTCCTAAGGCCCTTAGTAGTAAATCTGTGAATGCTATTATGGCTGGAGTGACCTCAATCACAGCATCTAAAGCAAGCAACAGAAATGCTACAAACAAATCACTGGCAGGACCTCGTAAGGATTTTGCACTTTCATTTTGAGGTTTTTTCCTCTCTCTATTAAGCCAACAATCTATAAAGTACTGCTCCACCTTCAACAATACTTATGTAATATATGCTACACCTGAATTTTACATTAAATTCCAAAGTGAACTTAAACTTTTATTAGTTCACACGTGAAAAAATATTATCTATCATTTAAAGTTGAACACCACTTGGATATTAGCTTAGGTTTTCTCCCCAAAGGTAGAATTTATTTATTTAAATTTTTAAAAAGATTTTATTTATTTATTTATTTATTTGACACACAGAGAGCGAAATCACAAGTAGGCAGAGAGGCAGGCATAGAGAGAGGTGGAAGCAGGTTCCCTGCTGAGCAGAGAGCCCATGTGGGGCTTGATCCCAGGACCCTGAGATCATGATCTGAGCCGAAGGCAGAGGCTTTAACCCACTGAGCCACCCAGGCGCCCCCCAAAGATAGAATTTATACATGGGTTTTCGAGGAGAAAGTGGTTTTATAGATATGCCCAAGAAAAGAAACATTATAAACACTGGGGAGGGTTTGTGCTATGGTGAATGCTGTGAAAGGTGTAAGCCTGATGATTCACAGACCTGTACCCCTGGGCAAATAATAATAATAAAAATAAATTTAAAAAACATTATAAACATAAATCAAAAATGTTAACAAGTTCTAATAATCAAGAATTAAATATATATGGTAAGAGGTCCTGAGACCCTGCAAAAATACATCATCAACTCTATTTTTTAATCTCTTCAATTCTGAAGCTCTTGAATAAAGACCTTTTTACACTGCTTACTTACTATGTGCAAAGTACTCTGCAAGGAATGAGCTTATGATCCAATGTGACCCCCAATATTTACTTCTATTGATACCACAGAGTTAAGTGGCTTAACAGATACAAGGATTATATAGGATTGTATACTTTCTGACCAATACTGAGGCAAAAATGTCAAATTTGGCAATGAGACATTCTGAAATATCATAAAGCTTTCTTTAATCATGAAGCTTTTTCTGCTATTCCAGCTTGGGATAAATGTCTTGCCTTCTACAGTACATAATCACCTACTACCTCAGCAAACATTTTAATTTATTTTATGTGTATCTTATTTTCCCATTTAAAACTCCCTCACACATACACCCACAATCCTCTGATAGCAAGAAGAGGGTTTATAAATCCACTCTATTTCCTACATTTAACTGGATTCTGAGCTTGTTGACAACAGGGATGATATACAACTCATTTTTTTATCCCCAGTATCTATAACCTAGATATCAATTAACAAATGTTCATTCAGCAATGAATAAGGTGTCAATACATTAATATATTACATACAATGGAAAAACCTGGAACTGAGAAGATAGGCTTGTTGATGGTTTCCAGGTAGATGGAGATTCCTCAAAAAGTTGAAAATGGAGCTACCCTACGACCCAGCAATCGCACTACTGGGTATTTATCCTAAAGACACAAAGGTAGTGTTCCTCAGGGGCACGTGCACCCGAATGTTTATAGCAGCAATGTCCACAATAGCCAAACTATGGAAAGAACCTAGATGTCCATCAACAGATGAATGGATAAAGAAGATGTGGTATATATATACAATGGAATATTATGCAGCTATCAAAAGAAACGAAATCTTGCCATTCGCAACGACATGGATGGAACTGGAGGGTATTATGCTGAGCGAAATAAGTCAATCAGAGAAAGACAATTATCATATGATCTCTCTGATATGAGGAACTTGAGGGGCAGGGTGGGGGG
>LNAC01000041.1:1031890-1064073 GCA_002007465.1 Ailurus styani | reverse complement strand
GGTGGATGGGTTATGGACATTGGAGAGGGTTTGTGCTTTGGTGAGTGCTGTGAAAGATGTAAGCCTGATGATTCACAGACCTGTACCCCTTGGGCAAAGAATAAAAATAAAATTTAATTAAAAAAAAAAAAAGATTGGGCGCCTGGGTGGCTCAGTGGGTTAAAGCCTCTGCTTTCGGCTCAGGTCATGATCTCAGGGTCATGGGATCGAGGCCCCATATCGGGCTCTCTGCTCGGCAGGGAGCCTGCTTCCTCCTCTCTCTCTGCCTCTCTGCCTACTTGTGATCTCTCTCTCTCTGTGTCAAATAAAGAAATAAAATCTTTAAAAAAAAAAAAATTCTGAAGATTTTATGGAAGCCAATATTTAAAAAAGACAAAGCAGTGGCACTAAATCTGAAGCATCTTACTTGACAACCCACCCTGCCCATTGCCAAACCAGTAATGATATTGTGGTGAAGAGTCTGGAAGCCACTATTTTTCTCCCTTGGTTATCAGAGTGAGTGAGTGAGTGAGTGAGTGAGTGTGTGTGTGTGTGTGTGTCTGAACACATAAACTTAATGTATACTCTGGACAGAGTTTTATGAAATAAAGGTAAATCATAAAAAGCTATCATTTTGGGCGCCTGGGTGGCTCAGTGGGTTAAGGCCTCTGCCTTCGGCTCAGGTCATGATCTCAGGGTCCTGGGATCGGGGCCCGCATCGGGCTCTCTGCTCAGCGGGGAGCCTGCTTCCTCGCCTCTCTGCCTACTTGTAATCGCTCTCTGTCGAATAAATAAATAAAATCTTTAAAAAAAAAAAAAGCTATCATTTTACAAACTATATGGATTGGGATAGCATTTCAACTATTTAACAAGTGGGGTACAAAGAGAGTCATACTAAGCAGAGTGTTTTAGCTATATGAAGAGACCCAGGCTTTCATCAGGCAGAACCAACTGAATTTATCTGGCCCAGTGGAAACAACTAATTAAATGCCAGGAACATGATACTATGTTAACACAACCTCTGAATAAATTTGGCTTGGGAATCAGGATAAAGCTGGAAAAACCCAAGCCATTCAGCCACAACAGCTGGTTCAGGCATCAGAATATGTTCAAAAATCCACAGAGGGGGCAAGCATCTTACCCGTCTCATGTCAGGATCACTTGTATTGACCACTTTGGGCAGAAGCACAAATATCAATAATGGAAGAACCATCATCATAACCTGTGGAAGAAAAAAAAAATCCAGAAAGTGTTTTTCCCATTTAACAGAAGAATAAAATCTACACTTAACAATCCATGATGAAATTAAAGGTTCAAATGTTATATATAGAATAAAACTACCAGCACCACCTCAGTTCTACTGACCCAGACCTGTTGATATAAGGCCCTCCTCAATGTTTGACTACTGCAGAGTATTAAGAGCCCTATTTATGTAGGTTTGGAACTTATAGACACCTGACTTCGTATCTGTGCCACCTATCATTTTGCAGAGTTTACAATTTTATTTAACACAGTTTGTTTGTGTTACTCACTTTTTAAAAGCTGCAGTCTGGCATTAGGAACGATGATCCTGATGGCCAGCTGGGGTCTTTCCAGATGAGTTTGTGGTTCTTGCAGAAAATATATTGACCCTCTAATTAATATACATCCTCTCAAGACTGCAACATAGTACCAGGTGACTATTGCAACAGATCAGTTTTGTAAAATGCTTGTGAACCATCTAGCATGAGGTATGTTTCCATGTTTCAGAAATGAGAACATGGAATATATTTCTTAATAAACTTTGGAGTTTCATTGCTATTTTCTCCTATGCACTCTACCCTCCTGCTTCTTTATGCCTGATAACAGATTCTAGGTACTATTTATTCCTCTCAAAAAATGTACAGTCCCCAAATATTCCTGTTTGTGATTTAAACAGTTATCAGCAAGGAATATGATCACCACTTAGAAAATTTCAAAATAATAATTCAACTTCCAGAGCAGAAAAAAAAAAGTTAATTTGTTTCTAAAGAATGTATTCTATTAGTTTTATTATTAGTGGATACCATAACATCAGTTTCATACCAAGGATTTAAATTATCACAGAATAATTTCTCTGTTTACTACACATGTGAAAAAAGGAGAAAAATGCTTACTCAAGCCATCAATAGTGGCTGATCAATAAATGATGGCACGTCCATCAGTGAACTAATAGGCAGAAAGAACAAAGGATGAGACTGCTAACTCCACATGTGACTCTTACCCATCTGCATTTTAAAACATTTCATCATACATATTTATCCCATTTCTGTTGCACATTTCAATGTCAAATTAACCATGCAATTCTCACTACATTCTTTTCATTATTATTTCCAAAGCTACTATTTTCCTGAAATCAATAAACTATTCACAATTAACCTTTCATCTAACAACCTGACCTCCTTTCTTCCTCACCAGGATTAGACATTTTCAATGATCTAGAATCAAATTAGAGATTAGTAAAGATACTTAATTATAGCATGATACATACCATTGGGTTCATTAAAAAGTCTGTCCAGCCCCAGGATTCTCTTTTAATAAAGTAAGAAGGTGGTCCTGAAGACTTCATTTGAAGAGGATAGGGCAGTCTGACCACTTCTGATGTTTTGATATAATTCACATACCTTGCTCTGATAAAGCCACATGAGAAAAGATCAGTAGTTTTATCAAAAACATTATTAGTTAAAAGAACTACTCATAATTTTTAACAATACCTTTCGCTTTTTCCAAAATGGTTTGGCATCTAAACTTATGATCTTAAAAATGTTATCTGTATTTCTAAAGTATTTAGCAACACGTAGAGAAAGAACACTAGACTTGAAATCAAGAGACCTAATTTTGAGCTGTAGCTCTGTCATTACGTAGGCTTATGGGATTAGACAAGTTCTCTGGTTATATCAAAAGCTCCTTTAGAAGTTCTTCTAGCTCTAACGCTCTTTGATTATATTTAATAATAAATTAATTTTGTTATAAATGTACAAAAATGTTGAATTTTATCTCTTTGATTGTCTGAGATATGCATTAATAAACACACCCAATTTTCAAGTCTATTTTGCAGGAAAAATTTATGATTTAAGAAAGACCTGCAACAGTGCTATCGGTAACACTACATTTTCACCAGAGATGTCGCTAATTTTAATCAAAACTCTCACCCACATTCACACATGTTCTAGTTTACTCTTTGAAAACTGCCTCCCCACTGCTCGCTCGTTTCCTTTCATAACTTCTATTTGACACCTATTCAACCTTTTCATTCTCTACTCAGCATCTCGTTAAATTCTTTCACAGTGTCCATTCTTCTATGTGTACTGGATTCTGGGTTTTTTCTGATCCATCTTCTAGTTCATCAAACCTCTGTTCAGTTGCTTAACACATGCATTGAATTTTGTATTCCAAAGCCTATATTTATTGGAGAAGTTCTATTTTGCTCTTTTTTCAAATATCTATGGTCTATTTTTGTAGTATCTTATTCTTACAGGAATAAATTTTTTATTTGTTTTAGCATTTTAAATAAACTTTAAACTATCTCACAGTCCATATCCAATAATTCTATTATCTAAGGTTCTCAGAGGTCTAATGCATCTGCTGACTCAATGTACATTGTTTTCTTGGGTATTTGATAAGTTATGTACTTATTTTATGTATGGGCCTGGACAGAGAGTATCTCCCTGCAGAGAGGTTATGTATTTGTCTCCACCACCCGTCCAGGATTGTGACCAGGGATGATCTTGCTAATTGCATGGCTTGAAAGTTTCTGGATTATGCAGGAAGTAATAAATTCACACACTAAATTTCAATGAGGGTAAGACAGTGACTATTAAACTTCAGGAGAGATTTTTCCTTCTAAAAGGCCAGGGCCAGATTGGGAGCCTGGTCTTTTGGATTTTAGTGCCAAGGGTCAAAGGGAGAATCAAGCCTTAGATCAAATTCTGACTCAAAGCAAGTCTAAGGCTTACCTCTCATCTACATACTGCTAATAAAATCTAAGCTGCTTCTTTTTCTTTTTAAATTAGGCTTCACAAGCTGATATCAAGACCCGAGCTAAAATTAAGAGTTGGATGCTTAGCCAACTGAGCCTCCCAGGTGCCCCAAATCTAAGCGTTTTGGTTAGAATATCAAAACCCCCAGGAGTGAAAGTGGCTTATAGTTTGTCCCTCAACGATTTCCCTTACTCCTCTGGTAACTATACATTTAAAAGGAAATGTTTGTCATATTATGAAGCATGCTTACAAAATATTGGCCAAGAATATATCAGGATCTTATTTGAACCCCCCTCTGTTCTCTATTCTGTACCACCCACCATTATTAAAATGATAAGGGCCTTGTTTTTTACCTATGCTTCAGGCATCCAATCATCAGGAATGGAACTGAGAATATGAATCCCACTGCTGCAACCAGTCCTTAAATGCTAAAGTAGTAAGTACTCTTTACCCACAGCAAAAAAGCAAAAATACTTTATATATAGAAAAATATTTCCACTTGCTAACTTTATTCAAAATTCAGAGCAGAAGTAAATAAATGATAGTTTCTAATAGACAGGTATCCATATAAGTATCCTCTCATTTCCTCCAGTATTCAGTGTTTTTGATATTTTTTTAAAAACCTGTGAAATGTGTATATATAGTGTAATCTACATACCCACCCATCTCCAAGCTTACAATTCTAAAATATATAAAAAGTCATGAGGGCGCCTGGGTGGCTCAGTGGGTTAAATCCTCTGCTTTCGGCTCAGGTCATGATCTCAGGGTCCTGGGATCGAGGCCCACATCGGGCTCTCTGCTCAGCGGGGAGCCTGCTTCCTCCTCCTCTCTCTCTGCCTGCCTCTCTGCCTACTTGTAATCTCTCTCTCTGTGTCAAATGAATAAATAAAATCTTTAAAAAAAAAAAAAAAAAAAAAAAAAAAAAAAAGTCATGATAAGTCCTTTAAAGTTTAAAGTTAACATACTAGGATTTTACCTATATATTTTCTTACAAATCTTCATGCCTCTAAAAAGACATGAGAAATTTGATACCTAATGAGGTTCAACTACTTTGAAAAAATCTTACTCTAATTAGAGTATTTATAAACATATTTATAAGACATTACCTTCAATTCAAGCTTTACCCTTGCTCTCAATAGCCACCAAGAAATATGATTAGAATTTGGACAAACTAGACTAGTCTAAGACAACAATTTAACTTTAAAAATCGGGGAGGGGGGGAGTAATTTGTTTCTAAAGTTTATTTTTAGTAACATCATTATATTAGTTTCATGATAACATCAAGAATTTAAATTATAATTGTCTCTGTTCATTACACATGTTAAAAGAGGCAAAAGAATGGGCACCTGGGAGGCTCAGTCTGTTAAGCATCTGCCTTCGGCTCAGGTCATGATCCCAGCGTCCTGGGATCAAGCCCAGCAACAGGCTCCCTGCTCGGTGGGGAGCCTGCTTCTCCCTCTCCAGCTTTCCTGTGTTTATGTTCCCTCTCTATCTCTCTCTGTCATAAATAAATAAAATCTTAAAAAAAAAAAAAAAAAAGGGAGGAGAAAGAAAACCCTACCTGTCCATCAGTAGGCACTGGCATCAATGGACTAATATGCAGCTGATATATAAAGGATGAGACAGCTCTATGTGGGACTTACTCTATATGAATTATACATATTATACTTTTATGACATTCGATGTCCAAAAACAAAACGAAACAAAACAAAAGGCAAAGAAAGAAGAAAAACATTTTAGGCGTAAACACTATGTCAAATGTAAATATTATGGTACCAACTGAACATATCTCTATCATGTCAGCTCAATTTGGGGTCTATACAAATCAACCTAAATATTCTCGGCACATACCAAAAAGGTCAATAATAAAACAGAACCCCAGAACTCCTCGAACCCGAAAATTATTTTTGCCTTTGCAAGACCTATGCTTTATTACTGTAACATGGAATTATTTTGTGATAGCTCAGAGAAGAGACATTACCACTCAAAATTCTTTCATATTTGTCACTATACCTCAATAAAGCTAGAAAAAAATAAACAAATAAATAAACTTGTTTCATATACCTCCTGGTCAGATTAGACCAAAGAGAATACTAATAGTATAGGACAATAAAATAAATAAATAAATAAACTGCTGAGTAACAGAAGGAATAACTGTGGACATTTACACAACGGATTCTAACTTCAAATGGATTTGTGGTATTCTATACTCACAGCCTGAATTATTCTTGAATTCTTTTCACCTCAACTTCAAAGCATATGTTCATCTACTTAGAAATCATACTGTGCTTTTTTCTTTTCTTATCATGATCCTCACTTTGAGATAAACTACACAAGGCAGTCCATTGTTTGCCCCCCAAAAACTAAATTTCCGTGCACACCAGATATTTCAGAAAGGAAGAACTGTAGAAATTTCTAAATCAATACAACTATTAACTAGGTATTAAGAGGTATTATCAAAATATCCCAGTGAAAAATGGGTGGTGTATAATATTTCCAATTTAGAAAAGTTAAATTATTTCCCTCCTTTAATAGTCATGTTTTATCATAAATTGATGCTCTACTTTGTCAAATGCTTTTACTGTGTCTATTGAGATGATCATATGGTTTTTATCTTTTCCCTTGTTAATGTGATATATCGGTTGATTAATTTGCAAATATTGAACCATGCTTGCATCTCTGGAATCAATCCCATTTGATTGTGGTGAATAATTTTTTAAAATGTATTGTTGGATTCGGTTTGCTAATATTTTGTTGAGGATTTTTGCATCTCTGTTCATCAAAGCTATTGGCCTCTAGTTCCTTTTTTTTTTTTTTTTAGTGTCTTTTTTTTTTTTTTTAAAGATTTATTTATTTGTCAGAGAGAAAGAGAGAGAGCACACAAGCAGGGGGAGCGGCAGGCAGAGGGAAAAGCAGGCTCCCTGCTGAGTAAGGATGAGATGTGGAACTTCCAGGGTCCTGGGATCATAACTTTAGCCGAAGACAGAAGCTTAACCAATTGACAATCATATTTCAATTATAACTTTCACAGGGCTTTTGCTCTCATAGTAGGTAATTGTGCCTTTTCTCTACTATAATCACATTAGGAGCTTTAAAATAAATTTTAAGCCAGAGCAGGAGGAAGTTCAACTTTGCAGTATTACCAATGCTCAAATTAAAACAATATAAGGATATTTTGGCAGGGGGGCAGAGAGGAAAAAATTTTTAAAATTAAAGACAATATACGGATATTTTTATGGAATACCTAGTTTAAATGACAAACTTTTCAACCCTAACTATAAATTCTAAAAGAAATATAAGAGGTACTCAGCACTCTTGCCTTTTGTAAAAACTAAATCAGGTGCCCTTACCTCATTTTTCCTTTTGAAGTGATATCTACTCGGACAGGATCAAACCTATAAGCTGGAGATATAACTTCCACTACATAAGATCCAGAAGGTATATCATGAACCACAAAACTCCCATCTGTCCTGGAAAAATGAAAATCGTATTTAGATACTTCTGATCAACAGCTTGCTCTTATGTTCTTAATCATCTGTTAACTCCCAAATCAACCCCCCCATCAAATGACACAGAAATTAATAAAAAAAACAACAAAAAAGTCCCCAAACTGGCAAGAATTATCCCCATGCTTCCATAGCCACACAGAAAGGGTTCTGGAAAATACACCAGAGCACTCGACAGGAGCAGAGAATCCTGACATAGAAAGTACTTCTAGTTCCTTCTGTGGGATAGTTGATAACAGGAGCACAGTTTCAATTCTGAAGCCACGTCTTCATTCAAGAGAAGTTATCAATATGCATCATTACTACATTAATTTTGTCAACCCCCTGCAACAACCCCTTAATTAAAAATAAATGGCTTTTTTTTCTAGTTTGTGTTTGCATTTTGTTGTCTTTCTTTCTAACAAGAAGGTCATCAAGTACCATCTGTTCCACTTCTTACAAATAGTTCCCATTTACTCTGGTTACTTTTGTTTGGATATATAGAAGTTTAACAGGTTTATGTAGTTAAAACTATCTGCCTTTGCCATACTGATTTCTTTTAAACCTTCTAGACTTAGAAAACCATCCCATCCAAGAGCTGATAATTTCAGGTTCACAGATCAAAATCAATTTGCTTTAATAATGAGAAACTGACATTCTGAGGAAAAAGAAGTTTCTGTTTCAGGAAAAAAACAAATGATCCTAAAAGGATCTGCTTTATCAGAGAAGTCCCAGGATTATGATACATTAAATAATGCTTCTTAAATCACTGGGCTCTTTGGGGACACCTGGGTGGCTTAGTCAGTTTAAGTGTCTGCCTTCAGCTCAGGTCATGATCTTAGAGTCCTAGCATGGAGTCCCATATCAGGCTCTCTGCTCAGCAGGGAGTCTGCTTGTCCCTCTCACTTTCCCTCTGTGCTCACTCATTCTCTCTCTCTCTCCCTAATAAATGAATAAAATCTTTTTCAAAAATCCTTAGGCTTTCACAGCTAGAGGAATAATGACTCTGCCACACCCACAATATTTACTAAAAAGTAAGAGGAAAAGATATTCCTTGCTCTTTCAAAGTTCACATTGAACTAAAACAGAATTGAAATGTAAACATGCAGTTAAATTATTCCTGGGCTGGATATCATCACTGGGCCTTCACACTCACTCACCACCCTTCAACTCTTTGTAGACTGGAGGAAGGAAAGAAAATGAGCTTAGTGTATTTTTCCCCCAGCTCTCCACCTGAGATGCCACCTCTGACTTGCTGTGTTAAGGCACACTGCTCCTCTCAAGGCAGTCCCTTCTTCCCCTCTAGGTCCCAGTGGTCTTTACCTCCCCTTCCTTCAGGCTTAGAGGTAATAGTAGCCTTGAGGTTGTAAACGCCAGAGCCAGAGTACCGCACAATGTGGTTGTTTCCCTATGCCATGACTACAGTGTTTAATCCCTTCATTAGACTTTCCTTGAATCATTCAAATTTGGGTGTACCTTCTGTTTCTTGATGGGACCCTCAATGAACAAATTTCAAAACATTTTTCTAGATCCAGAAAAAGAAAGAATTAAACTAATGACTGTGCAACACAATAGCGGATCTAACTACCCAAAGGAAAAGGTGAATCTATTTTTCACTATAAGGCAAATATTTTATTTGAGAAAGATAACATATAAATTTTATAATGAAATTTTAAAACTTGGTTTTAAAAATGCACTCTGCAATATGTAAGCTTTATTGGATCCTGATTTGAAAGAATTACATAGAGCATTTTTGAGATATGTGAACTGGGTATTAGATGAAGTTACAGCATTATTACTTATTTTATTAAATTAATAATGGTTTTGTGGAGTTTTTTTAAGCCCTTACCTTTTAGAGACACATAATAATGCTTTTTCTTTTTTTTTTTTTTAAGATTTTATTTATTTATTTGACACAGAGAGAGAGATTACAAGTAGGCAGAGAGGCAGACAGAGAGACAGGGAGAGGAGGAAGCAGGCTCCCTGCTGAGCAGAGAGCCCGATGCCGGCCTCGATCCCAGGACCCTGAGATCATGACCTGAGCCGAAAGCAGAGGCTTTAACCCACTGAGCCACCCAGGCGCCCTAATGCTTTTTCAAGGGAAATTATATTTAGGGTCATATTTAAATATTTCAGAAAAAAAATAAACGTGGTACAGAGGAGACATGAAACAGAACACAATATTGTGATGGGTACATAAGCATTCACTAAACTACTATTTATTTTAGTGTATGTCTGCAATTTCCCATAATAAAAAGCTCCAGGAAAAGTATAGTGTATAATCTTACTACATCGAAAAGTTGAAAACTATCTAAACGTCCCCAAACAGAAGACTGGTTAAATAAATTATGCTTTATATACACCGTGGCAAGAAGTGGCATGAAGCGTCCTCAGTCAAAACTTCCCTCATCTCTATTAGCCACCACCCAAGCCGCCTCTAACAAGCCTCACTGTAAGTCAAAAACCGCATGCTAGTTATGCATAACAAGTACAAGACAATTACTATCCCTCTTCCAACAAGTTTCCCACCATAAGCTCCTCATATTAATTTTTAACCTTTCTACAAACAAATTGAAGAACATGAAATGGTGTCAGAAACTGCTCCCAAAATATTAACCAAAAAAAAAAAAAAAAAAAAACAACCAAAAAAACCCACAGGTTACAAAGTATTATATATTGTGTTTTACTATTAAAAACTTATCGGAAAAGATACAATAAAATGTTAAGTCTTGTTATCCCTAATTTCTTGTTTACATTTTCTTCAATAAACATATACATTATTTTAAAATAAAAATAATAGGGGCGCCTGGGTGGCTCAGTCGTTAAGTGTCTGCCTTTGGCTCAAATCATGATCCCAGGATGCTGGGATCGAGCCCCACAACATCCGGCTCACTGCTCCACGAGAAGCCTGTTCTCCCTCTCCCACTCCCCTGCTTGTGTTCCCTCTCTCGCTGTGTCTCTGTCAAATAAATAAATAAAATCTTTTAAAAAATAAAATAAAAATAATAAATGCTTTTTAAAAGAATTGAATACTGGAGAAAAGAGAAGCCAAATGGTCAGTTTAGAATAATTTCCCACAGTTTGAGAGTTTTTTCATTAAAACATCATTACTTGGAGCAAAACCTAAAGAATGCCCCAATGCCAGATTTGTAAAGACAAATAATATTAAAAGACTAGCTTCTCATCATTAACTATTAATCTGAGATTCAAATCCTCTTTCAACAGCCTAGGTGATCTGAATCAACAACCTAGATGATCTGAATATTTGCAAATCAGATTTAGAAGTAAACGTCCAAATTTAAGATGTCTGGGTTTCAAATACCACTTGCTGGTATACAAACCTATCAGAGGAACACTTCCTTTCCTAAATATTTTCTTTCAGTTGACAGTCTCACCTCCCAAGTAGTGACTGACTTAAAACATCGCATTTGTGCCTAAACATCTGAAAAGCAGGCGGCTGCAAAACTGGAGTGCTAATAAATTCACCACGTTCTTTAATATAGGCTGAAATCCCATTTTTGCTAATCACTAGAAAAGAAAGACGCACGTAAGCAAATGTGGAGAAACCCCAGTCTCACATAAATTCCACCAAGTGTGATGCTGCAAATCCCTCGATGAATTCAACTGTAAAAAAAGAACAACAATCCCACCACCAGGCATTAAAAAAGGTGCTTTGATTAGGGACTTCAGGGCCCATTAATTTGAGAAGCAGCCAACATTAGCCTCCCAGCCTATGCCATCATAGAAGTCCTTTGGGTTTTGAGAATTCCCACTTGCTTAGCATCTTTCTACACAACATCAAACTGCCAACAGACTGAAATGAATGCAAAAAGTGGCCAGATTCTAGACAGACCAAATAAGATGCTTGGAGGAAAGAATTCAGCATAAAACAAATAAGGGGTCCACCTGTCCCCAGGGTCCAGGAGGGGTCGACCCCTACAAGGCAAAAATGGAGTTAAAACGGATCGTACTGCTCCGGCCCTGAGGCAAGCACCTGCCACCCTCATTTCTGAAGTACACGGAATACGGTAATGGGGAGAAAAAGGGGAAAGCGTCGGGCTGCGTCCCACGGTCTCCCAGCAGAGATCTCTATTGGCGCCCACCCCTTCACCCTCCGACAGCGACGTCGTCGGCTCTTGACACTGGGCTCTCCCAGAGGGAATTCCCTTCCGGCTTCCACGCCAACCGCTTTCCCGCTGCCCATACGATGCTCACTTAAGGAATCCGACATGCTCTTCTCCGTCTACCAGTACTCGGGCCGCCGAGATCCAGTCCTGGGGCTTCACTCCTGGAACAACCGCACGTCCCTCAATCTTGAAGCGATCTCCTACGCCGGCCCCGGTCCCGCCTGACCCATCGGCAGTAGCCCCAGGCAGCTCCGAGCTCTGGGCAGTCGTTGATAGCAACAGCAGAAGGACGGGAAAAAAGCCCCAAAGAGCGGCCGCCATGACAGCAGCTCTCAGCGGCCAGGCCGGCAGCCCCGGAAGCCCTCCCGACTTCCCAGGCGGTGTCGGCGCCGCTGCCGGCCGGTGTCGTCATCACTGCGCGCCGGGCCCTGGCGCGAGCAGAGGGCTCAAAGCCGAGGGAAGGAGTCTTGAGCCAATCGCCTTGCGAGGCGGAAATGAGGCAAAATACTGCCGCGAACTCCCGGCGCTCGGGATTGGAAGGCCGTCTGAGGAAAGTGTCCGCTCCCTCTGAAGGGGGCCGCCCACAAAGCGAAAGTGTGTGTGTGTTGCTGCAGCAGCCGGCCCCGCCCGGAGTAGAAGACCGTGAGACGGAAAGCGGCGAGGATCCGAAGTCGTGTCTGCAGATGAGGCTCCGGCTTTAGGGGAAACGGGTCCAGAAGAGAGCTTTTTAAAAAGTTCTAGAGATTCCCCAAGGCGTGTGAGATGAAAAGGCTCCCATTTGTATGTTTAAAGGAGATAATGTCTCTGCATAGAAAATAGCTGGAAAGAAACATAAGCTATTTACTAAGGGTTGCCTCTGGCGAAAAGGGAGAGTCGAGGGACATTTATCTGGTACTACACCGTTCGTTCTGTTTTGAATGCTTTACCATAAACACAACGTTAGGGATGGGGGACCTGCCAATACTGATCCCGGGGACTAGGTCAAGATTTCAGAAATCATCTCCAATCTTTTCATTTTCTTGATGATACAAGGGGAAGTGATGTGTCTAAGGGTTCTGTTGGCTATCAACGGTGTCCTTTCGAAAACAAATCTCTGATTACAAATCTCTATTGAAGATTATCGACGGAAATGCATGTTTTTGCCCTGTGAACTCTTAGACCTAGCCTCCCAAAGAAAAATAACAAAAATTGGGAAAAGGGATATGAGAACCAAGTCTTCTGAGCCCCTGGCAACGGGTAAAGACGCAGCACCTGGAGCCACACCATACATCGGCAACTGTTGGTTAGGGGTACTTTCCCTCTGAAGGCAGCCATTTCTTCACAGTTGGTCTTTGGAAGAAGCAAAACTACTGTAAAAAGATTATCATGTTTAGAGCCCTACCCACTACCACCACCCATCAAAACTACACTAAACTATGAAATAAAAATTCACTTTTCTAACATGTTACACAATTTACAAATATGCTGAAATAAAAATAGCTTCATCCCTAAATTTTCTGATATTCTTTTACATAGTCTTGGTGAGCCTGCTTTGTTGGTGTCTTAGACACACACTCAGTTTGATTACTAGGTAATCAGTGTTGGTCTTAATACTGTATGTAGAAGCTGGGGGTTTACTTTTTACAGGAGGCAGAGTGGAAGAGGACCAGCAGCAAACAGCAACTGAGCTCTGCATCCCCATTTCTGCCTTTCTCTTTCTTCCCTTACCTAATTGTCACTCTAATACAAAAGAATCTAATGATCTGAACCCCTCAAATGCCAGCTTATACTCCGCAGGCATAGATGGAGTAGAGAAGTCTAATTAATGTTTTCTGGTGTGTGGAATACTATTATCTCTGGTGTTTTCTAGGAACTGCATAGGTATTCAACTCTAAATTATGCAAGAGTTATTCCATAATGTATCTCTTGGACTCATGCCTTATAAAAGAAACTATAATTATAATGAAATATTTTAGAAAGATTGTATACTGGATTTTCTCTGTTTGTCCAGTCAGATCCACTCTCTACCCTTCATTCTGCTTTGGGTCTTAGAAGGCTGAATCTTGAACGATTGCAAAAATTTGGTTCCTTTGACCTCTGGGTGGTTATAATTGGGTTCGGCCAATAGGAGGTATATGGAGGACACCTTATTCAGTCTCCCTTACTTCTGCCCATAATTGCAAGAAAGTTTAATGAAGGGATAATTTACAATAACCCCTTCAAGTATTTCAACTATTTCCTGCCAAGATTTTGACCCATATAGATTTCAAACAGACCTACTTACCTTAATTATGGGAAATACTGTTAAAGTGAGAGATGATCAGTTTATTATTATCCAGGGCCTTTAATTTTTCTCTTTCTTTTTTGCTGCCTGGCTCTTGGCTTCTTCATATCATGGCCACAAGGTGGTGAACAAGGATAGGGACAGAGACAACACTCAAAAACCACACAAGGCATTTTTATAAATGTTGGATTATACCAACAGAGGTTGAGTCTGGGTTTTACAGGTAGTATTTATTTTCTGTTTTAAAAAGGTGGTAATTTTTCTTATTTTTGCAATATTTTTATAATATAAATGTTTTATCAATATAAATTGCAAAAATATAAAGCTATTTTAAAAATAAAGACAGAAGGGCGCCTGGGTGGCTCAGTGGGTTAAAGCCTCTGTCTTCGGCTCAGGTCATGATCTCAGGGTCCTGGGATGGAGGCCCGCATCGGGCTCCCTGCTCAGCGGGGAGCCTGCTTCCCCCCCCCTCTCTCTCTCTGCCTGCCTCTCTGCCTCCTTGTGATCTCTCTCCCTCTGTGAAATAAATAAATAAAATCTTTAAAAAATAATAATAAAATAAAGACAGAAGCTAACATTGCTAAAAATATAGAATAGGATTTACTTTGACGTCTTATAATTTGAATAAGCCAAAAAATGGTTGTCGTCCTTGTCTGGATTTTTCATGACCACTTAAAGTGGCATCTTTAATGATGATTTCTGTCTTTTCCTCCCTGTCAGTAATTTGCTTGTCAGTGTCTTTCAGTGTTAAGGTGTTTTTCAAACAATTCTTCGTACATTGGCTGTTACAGAAGGGGTAGCAATTTCTAAGGTGTGACTACAAAGTAATGAGGATTATACCCTTCACTACTTCTCTTATATTTAAGCCAGTAGGTTTGTTTTTTAAAAATAGAATGATATTAGCAGAATGATTCGGAAACTTCAGCTGTGCCAATACCTAAACACCCTGCTATTTGCTTTAAGTGATTTTTGCACTCTTGAGATCTCAGACCTCATTTACTTCAAGTAGATTAGCTAATCTTTTTCACTCAAGTAAACTGGAGCCAATTTCCTTAATATTTAAAAATGCCCATCAACCACTGGTACTCCAAGTTCGGCTTTCTAAAGTTTCCTGTGGAGTCCTCTGAAATGGGATGTGTCACCCACCATTCTTAGAGAGGGCTGAAAAGGCATCTAACTTGCCTTAATGTCCTACAAAAATAAATTACAATGGAAAGATTTCACTTTTCATTTTGCTTTTAAGTTCTCATCCCTTCCACCAAATTCTTGGAAAATCTTAAGTAAAATGAATTGGGGTAGTGTGAAGATACACTTAACAACTTACAAACATGAGGAGGAAACAATTATTTTTAATATTTAAAAAAGGCAAAATTTTCAACATCCCAAGAAATTCTAGAGAATGTGCTTTGTAACGCTGATATAAATAGTGTTCGTTATTGTGTTTGAACACTAGTGAATAAGAAATTAAAGTGTTACAATGAAGAGTTATGTAACACTACCGTCTGTGCATTTGGGGTCTTTTGTCCTGAGGGACCCAGCTTCTCACTGGCCTGTGGCTGCAGGATAGCAACGTTCCATGCACCACAGGGACCTAGGCTAAAAGATTGGCTCCAAAACCAGTCACAGAACCTGAGAAGTACAATCACTGAACTCCAGTTTCACACAAGGCATCTCTAAGCCCTCTTTGCAACATCCCTATTTTGTCTGCCTTATATGCCAGCCTTCATAAAGCATTAGCCCTCTGTTTACATCTGTGCAAAATATGTGTAAAAACTTCTTGGCTCTTCTTCTTGGTTTGCGTCTTATCATCTTTTTCAAAAATTGTGGCAAAATATACATAACATGAAATGTACCATTAAGTACCCAGTTAAGTAGTATTAAGTATATGCACATTATTGTACAACCAATCTCCAGAACTTTTTCATCCTGCAAAACAGAGGTCAATATTCATTAAACAAATCCCTATTTCCCTCTGCCTCAGCCCCTGGGAACCACCATTCCACTTTCAGTTTCTATGCATTTGACTAGACAGCTCATGTAAGTGGAATCATACAGTATATACCTTGTTGTAGCTGACTTATTTTACTTAGTATAATCCTCAAGGTTTAGCCCTGTTATACCATGTGTCACCATATCACAATTTTCTTCCTTTTCAAGACTGAATAATATCCCATTGTATGTTTATACTACTTTTTAAATCCATCCATCCATTGATGGACACTTGGGTTGCTTCTACCTTTTGGTTATTGAGAGTAGTGCTGCTAATACTGCATGGGTGTACAAATACCTGTTTGAATCCCTACTTTCATTTTTTTGAGTATGTACCCAGAAGTGGGATTGCTGGATCATATGGTATTTCTATGTTTAATTTTTTTGAGCAGTCTCCATACTGTCTTCCACAGGAGTTGCACCATTTTACATTCCCATTAGCAATGTACAAGGGTTCCAGTTTCTCTACATCCTTACACTTGTTAATTTGTTGGGGTTTTTTTTAATAATAGCCATCCTGATAGATGAGAAGCCATATCTCATTGTGATTTTGATTTGCCTTTCCCTAATAACTAGTGCTATGGTCAAATATTTGTGTCCCCTCAAAATTCATAGGTTGAAATCCTAACTCTTAAGGGTGGTGGTATTAAGAGGTGGTGGATTTGGGAGGTGGTAAGGTCATGAGCGGAGAGAGCCATCGCAAATGGGTTTAGTGTACTTATAAGAGACCCCACAGAGATCTCTAGCGCCTTCCACAACAAGGAGATGGCCCTCTATGAACCAGGAAGCAAGCTCACACCAGAATGAAGGCAAGCTGGTGCCTTCATCTTGGACTTCCTAGTCTCCAGGATTTTAAGAAACTTCTGTTGAGTATAGGCTATCCAGTCTGTGGTATTTTGTTAATAGCAGCCCAAATGGACTAAGACAACTATTGATGTTGGGCATCTTTTCATGTGCTTTTTAGCCATTTGCATTTCTTCTTTGGAGAAATGTCTATTCAAGTCCTTTGCCTATTTTTTAAGATAGTTGTATTGTTGTTGTTGTTGTTGTTGTTGTTGTTGTTAGTGAATTATAGGACTTTTCATATATTCTGAAAATTAACTCCTTTTGTGGATACATGATTTACATATATTTTCTCCTACTGTGTGGGTTGTCTTTTTCACTCAGTTGATAGTGTCCTTTGATATACAAAAGTTGTTTTATTTATTTTTATGTAGTACGGACATACATACATGGACTAGAATTGAGACTACAGAAGCAAACCCTCACATTTACATTCAAATTATTTTTGACAAGGGTACCAAGATAATTCAACAGAGAAAAGAATAGCCCTTTAAACAAATAGTGCTGGGACAACCTGATATCCACATGCACAAGAATGAATTTGGAACCTTACCAATGTCATGTAGAAAAATTAACCCAAAATGGATCAAAACTTAAAGATAAAAACTAAAACTATAAAAATCTTAGAAGAAAACACAGACATAAATCTTCACAACCTTGGGTTAGGCAATGGTTCTTAGATATGACACCAAAAGCACAAATAGCCAAAGAAAAAATAGATTACTTGGATATCATGAAAATTGAAAATTTTTGTGTTTCAAAGGACACCAACAAGAAAGTAGAAAGATAATCCAAGTAATGGGAGAAACATTTTGAAATTATATGTCTGATAAGGGACTTGTAGCTAGAATATATTAAAAAGTCTTACAATTAACAATAAAAAGGCAAATAATCCAATTTAAAAATGGGCAAACGATCTAAACAGACATTTCTCCAAAGAAGAAATACACATAATCAATAAGCACATGAAAAGATGCTCAGCATCAGCAGCCATCAGGGAAATGCAAATCAAAGTCATAATGTGATATACACAAACACTAGCACAAGTATAATCAAAAAGTCAGATAATAACAAGCATTGGTAAGAATGTAGAGAAGTTGAAATCTTTACATATTCCTGATAGGAATATAAAGTAGAGTGGCCACTTTGAAAATAGTCTGCCAGTTCCCAGAAATGTTAAACAGAGTTGCCATATGACTCAGCAATTCTATTCCTAAGTATGTATCCAAAAGGTATGAGAACATATGTCTACACAAAAACAAGTACATGCATATTCATAGCACTGTAATTTATAATAGTCAAAAAGTGGAAATAACCCAAAGTCCATCTACTGATGAGTGGCTAAACAAATGTGGTATATCCATACAATGAAATATTATTTGACTATAAAAAGGAATGAAGTACTGATACATGATCTAATATGAATGAACTTCGAAAACATTATGCTAAAAGAAAGAAGCCAAAAAGGACCACAGATTGTATGATTTCACTTATATAAAATGTCCACAGTAGGTAAATCCATAGAGAAAGAAGACTAATGTCAGGATCTGGGAGGATGTGAGAAAACTGATTGCTAATGCATACGAGGTTTCATTTTGAGGTGGCAAAAATGTTTTGAAATTGATTGTAGTGAGAGCTGTACAGCTCTGTGAATACACTAAAAGCTTTAAATGATGAATTGTATGGAATGTGATGTATCTCAATAGAGCTGTTAAAAATTTTTGATGTAGTACAATTTGTCTATTTTTACTTTTGTTGCCTCTGCTTTTGGTGTCATATCTAAGCAATTATTGCCTAATCCAATGTTATGAAGCTTTTCTCCTGCGTTTTCTTCTAAGTTTTATAGTTTTCTTACTGTCTTTTTATGACCACCTCTGCCACATTTGTTGGAAGATTCCTCTGTTTCTTGTAGGATCTGAACTACTCATTTTTTTGATGGGTACAGGTAGTGTTGACCAAGGATTTCTCTCTCTCTTTTTTTCCCCCTTCAATCATGTCACTTTTGGAGAATTCTTCCCTATTAGAATGCAGAATAGTTCCTGGGTATAGATTCTTTTAAAACTAACAGTGCCTTTCAATTTTCTCATGCATACATATCACCTGAGGATTTTGTAAAAACGAAACAAAACAAAAACAAAAAAACAAATCCAAATTCAAAAACACATTCTGATTAAGAAGCTCTAGATAGAAGCCTGAAGTTCTGCATTTCTGATGAACTCCTTTATACTGCTAGACCATGGACTACATTTTGACTAGGGACGTTGTGGGGGAGAGCTGTAATCAATAAAAATGATCCTCCATTCATGGGTAGGCTATGAGTAGCCTCCAGTCCAGATGCTAAAATTCAAGTTCTTTCTTATCACATGACAAACAATTCCATAGAGTTTCATATAACACTAAATGATATATTTTTTAAGTTATTAAGAGCGATTAAAATTTGGCATCCATGGGCTACATTAGCAGAGTATTAGAGTTTACCACAGGGCCTTATGATTTGGGGAGGTCCTGGGCAGTTTTGCCTCTTCTTCCATTAAAAAAAAATTAAGGGGCGCCTGGGTGGCTCAGTGGGTTAAAGCCTCTGCCTTCGGCTCAGGTCATGATCTCAGGGTCCTGGGATCGAGGCCCGCATCGGGCTCCCTGCTCAGCGGGGAGCCTGCTTCCTCCTCTCTCTCTGCCTGCTTCTCTGCCTACTTGTGATCTCTCTCTCTCTGTCAAATAAATAAATAAAATCTTTTAAAAAAAATTAAAATTCTATTTTATTACTGCACTGGTATAAAGACAAGTATAATTCAGGCAGTTTCATTATTGTTTTATTTTCTTCTCATTTTAAAAGAAATTAAGATATCTTTGTGGGCTCCCTAAAAGTCTCCTGGGCTCTAGGCATTGTGGCTACAGTGCTTAATACATAAGTTGGTAGTGGTTTGCCAAAGCTAAATCAGAATTCCATGAGGAATGCTGGCAGTCATACAATACTTGGCAGGCTGCTGAGCTCCCACAATTAATGAGCAGTCAGATAGTTAGAATTCCTACAATTTTCAGACAGGATGCTGTCTGAAACACTGCATCAGCAATGTTGTGAGTTGGTCATAATTTTTAATTGCTGCTCTTCTTGCTTTTTAATTATAAATCACAGCTAGTGTACTTTATCTGTTAGTTTGTGAGGAAGTTAACCTTAAAAAGTTTAGTGATAAAAATCAATGTTTTTCTAAAAATTAGACTTGAAGACATACATGTATTATTATAGTTCTAAATGTCAGTCATTCAGTCCCTTTTGCTAAAGCAGATATAGAATTTCCCATGGTGTAATTTTCAGTTGTCAAAGTATATCTATATGTTCATATTATTCTCTTATAAAATAAATACAAACGACTCATAAATGGGTTTTTCTTACTATTGTTCTTTGTTTTACACCTGAAGAATCAACTTGAGGGCCACCTGGGTAGCTCAGTCAGTTAAGCATCCTACTCTTGATTTTGGCGTAGGTCATGATCTCAGGGTCATGGGATTGAGCCCCGTGTGGGGCTCTGTGCTGGGTGTGGAACCTGCTTAAGATTCTCTCTCTCTTTCTCTCTCTCTACCTCTGTCCCTCCTCCCTTCTCCCCCTCTAAAAAAAATAAAGTAAATAAATAATTTTTAAAAATGAAGAATCAACCTGTTGAAGAGGTCATCAATGATGGTAGGACTCCAGATGCTAAATAGGAGGTAGAAAAGTATCTTGAATAGGTTGGCTAAGAACAACAAAGAGAGATCAGAGTAATTTCAGGAAAGAAGATCCATGATACAAGAACAACAGGGTGCAAGTATCAGAGGAGTCAGAGGAGAATGATGGCTTCAGATTCTGGCCCCAGGAAAAGGAGATTGGAAAGGGACTGTCTCAAGTTCTGGTCGTAGAAAGAATGGCAAAAAGGAAATGTGTCTCTGGAAGAAGAAGTGTTAGAATCAGTTCTTGGGCACTGAAGACATAAATGTGTTATTTCTTTCGAGCTTCAAAGGAGCAAATCAATCACAGAAGTGCACAGGTGTGTACTATATTTCTCATTTAGAAGAGACTTATTGACAACCACCAGGTTTTTAGAAGGTTCTGAACATCTCACAGAGAAAGTAAATAAATATCTTCAACCTTCAGTCTAGTGGCAATATCTACCATAGCATGCTAATGATATTAACGTAAAATGGAATGCTTAGAATGCTTTGAGAAAATGTAAGATCACATTCCTTTTTCTGTCATTTGGCCCTCTCTATTTAAATACCCCAAATAAGGGGCGCCTGGGTGGCTCAGTCGTTAAGTGTCTGCCTTCGGCTCAGGTCATGAGCCCAGAGTCCTGGGATTGAGCCCCACATCAAGCCCTACATCAAGCCCCACATCGGGCTCCCTGCTCAGGGGGAGGCCTGCTTCTCCCTCTCCCACTCCCTCTGCTTGTGTTCCCTCTCTCGCTGTCTCTCTCTCTGTGTCAAATAAATACATACTTACATATATACCCCAAATAAGTCTCTATAGAATTGCTAAAATTTATTTTTCTTAAATATGAATCACGAATTTAGTCGAAGTCCTATCGTTCTAAGTGCCTCTGTCAGAAAATAGCCTGACAGATACTCTGGCCATGGGACAAACAGCTTCTGTCAAACAGTAAGGCATCCTGAGAACTTCCCAGAAAACAGTAATCAGGGAGTGACTTTCTTGAGCTGAGGTTTTGGGTGATTTGGGTAAGACGTTCTGATAGAGGAGTTAGAACTAGGACCAGAGTATGAAAGCTCTAGAGAAACAGGTTTCACCTTGTTAAAGGGAAGAATTTCTAAGTCAGACGGAATAGACTGTTCCAGGAAGTGGCCGCCATCTCACAGGAACAGGCCACTTAGCCACTTGGTAGAGATGCTGTGAAGGAGAATCAAGTAACATACGGCTGCACATGATGACTTAAGTCTTGAGATTTTGTGATTCTTTATTTGGAGCCTCAACAGTTGTTGTTTTAAACTGCTTGAGATTTTATTAATAGTGGTTACAAGAAATAATTGCTCACATGCCAAATAAGAAAGACTTGAACACACACAAAACAGAGTGCTAGCTATTATCATTAACAAGCAGTCTTTCAACAGGGAACAGGAAAAATGAGGTGACAATCAGTTCCATTAGGAGATCATACCACGGATGTTGCCAATTGATAATTATTTTATAAATTTAGACAGCATGATGATTTGACATTTATGTGTTATAATTTAGCCATTCCCAAGTTCCCTGTGAGGCCCTCAGTAAATCTGTAACCCTGAGAATTATCATTCCTGAAGAAGGCCCTCCTACCATTCACAGACCTCAGTGATTCTCAACCTTCTATGTGTTGGAATCACCTGGGAAGCTTATTAAACATCAGATGCCCTGTCTCCACCCACGGAGGTCCTGACTCAGTGGGTCTGGGATGGGGCCCTGGGTATTTCCAGGTTTATAAGCTCCCCAGGTGATTCTGATGCACCCCAACTTTGAAAGCTGCTGACCTAGCTCAACAGAAAACATTTGCATTCAACAAGCAGGCTAGTAAAGCTCTTAGAAAACGAAGTATAATATAAATGTTGACCTTTACTTTTAAACAGAATGCTTCCTGCATGGCTATTGTTAGCAAATTCCCAGAAGCAGGAATTATTATGTCCATATACTAGTTTGCTAAGGAATTTCTCTTTAGCTCCAACTCAACTCTTAAAAGTGTAGGGGTTAAGTATAAACAGGCTTTGGGGTTGAACCAGCATCTGAATCCTGGCTGTGTCAATTACCAACAGGGAGACCTTGGCTAAATAGCTTCTCTTTGTCACGCCGCAATTTCCTCAAGTAGAAAAAACAGGAATTAGAGTACTTATTTCACAGGGTTGTTATGAAAATTAAATGAGCTAATATAAGCGGGGCACCTAGCACAGCTACAGGTATGTGGAAAGCACTCAATAAATGGAAGTACTATTATTATGATGATCAATCACTAGGTGATTTCAGTGTGACCTTGCTGTGATTAATGCAGATTCGAAATGCGATTGATTTAATGAGCTTTCTGTGACCATATATTTGTTCCAGGGGACGGTGAAACATACATGTGTTTCCATTATACACATTTAAATCAGTATTTTATGTATTTTAAAGTAAGTGCTTTTATCTAGTCCTTTCCATTCCTCATTTGTTTATATCCCTAAGAAATAAACATTCCTATTATCACAGGGATATGATTTTACAGAAAAAAGTTAATGGCCTGTGGCCTGAACGGGCTGCCTTTGTCATATTCCAGACACAGCAGGCATAAACTAGGGAAATCTGAGATTTGGAAGACTGATTTTATATCCTACACCAAAGTTCTCCCTCCAAACTGGAATGCTTTCCTAAAACAAAAAAGAATTTAGTCATTCCATGGTGACAAGCATATGTCCTAACACTAGAGAGAAAAGTGGTAAGAGTAATCAGCAAACATCAACCATTGCTCTTTTTGCTGGAGTGCTCTGACCCATTAAACTATGAACAGGGATGCCTGGGTGGCTCAGTCGGTTAAGCGTCTGCCATTGGCTCAGGTCATGATCCTAGAGTCCTGGGATCAAGCCCTGTGACAGGCTCCCTACTCAGCTGGGAGCCTGCTTCTCCCTCTCCCACTCCCCCAGCTTGTGCTCTCTCCCTCTGTCAAATAAATAAAATATTAACAAAATGAATATGAACAGTTTTCAGATAAATAATCTCCAACTGTATTTCCAATAGAGCCCTTCAATCCCCCTATCCTAGATTTACCCAACTCTGGTTCTCAAAGATCCCTAATCTTTTTCTATAAGAATAACTTTTCATTTCCCAGATACTAGGATTTTGTATGGGGAGGTAAGGGCAGAAAAAGGCTCGGAAGCTAACAGTGAAGTCCCTGAACAGAGGTGGACAGGGCTGACAACAGACTTGCTGAGCTCCCTACTCACATTCCACTCTGGAACCAGTCAGAGGAGTGACCAATGTGGTGAGGGCAAAAACCTTCAGGCCAGATCCTGATGAGCTGCTTGCAGCCCCCTGGGTTTTATCGTAAGGATCTGCACACACCTATCAAACAATGAAACCCTAAAAGGTACTGTGTTGGGCACCTTATTGAGCAAGCTCCCGACATTAAATCTGCAACAAAACAGGCAGTCTCACAATCAATGATCCATGTGGAAGGCACCAAATCCCAATGGTAATAACAGAGGGTTTGCAGATGTGCTCCCAGACAACACAGCGGGGTCCTGTTACAGGACTTTCATTACCGAGTGAATCGCCCCTTGATAGAAAAACAGGTGCTAGCTGGTGGCTGCAGCCGAGAATGGATGACTGATAAGTACAGGCACCTGGGTCTTATCTGAATAGTCGACTTTAGTAAAAACACCCAGCAGCCCACTGCTCCCCCATTTACTCATTTATTCAACGAATCTGTACCCAACATTTCTTATTTAGGACGTACCAGGCTGGGAGGTGGGGATAAAATCGTGAGTTAAACAGACTGGTCCTGCCTGAGAAGCTGCTTACAAGCAAATAGATAAAAATGCGGTAACTCAATTACACCGTGTCCCACGAGCGGGGAAGTGCAGCGTCCCCTCAGAGCACACACAGGGAACACCTGACATAAACCCAAATCGCAAGTGCAGGAGAAACTGAGACTCACAGGTTCAGGGGAAAATTAAGAGAAGGTGGAGAGGGTGGTTGGAGGGAAGAGGCAGGGAGGGAGGGAGGCGAGTTCTGGGCAGAGGGAAGAGAAAGTTCGAAAGCTTGGGATTGAAACGACAGCGTGTGACGGACATACCGGCTGAAGCAGGCGCTCCTCCGGGGGCGGGGGCGGAGCGGGGTGCGCGCGCATGCGCGTGAGGCCGAGATGAGAAGAGGCTGGAGAGGAACGCAAAGCCAGGAGCACGAAGGGTCGAGGAAGCCAAAGCACTTAAGCCTGAGACAATGAACAACCAGTGAGGAATTTCAGATCAGGAAATGAATGATTCCAAGTTGGAGAGATCCCTCTGTTACAAAAGAGAAGAGAGAAGATTTAGTCATTCTCTCAAGTCCTGCCTCAGAGACAGCCTGCCAAATAGGTTCATAAGGTTTTACCATCCCTAACAGCAGCCTGTGGTATTTTCTAAATTTACGAAAACCATACGAAGGTTGCCAGGAAGGTCCAACTGGGTCACCAGCAGCCGTGAGGTAAAGTGATGCCAAGCAGATTCTGAGCCAAATTAAAGAGGGCTCTGCCAAACTGGAAGGAGCTGAGATGCCCTTCAGCAGGTGAATGGTTCATATATACAATGGAATATTACTCAGCCATCAGAAAGAATGAATACCCACCATTTGCATTGATATGGATGGAACTGGAGGGGATTATGCTAAGTGAAATAGACAATTATATGGTTTTACGCATATGTGGAATATAAGGAATAGCACAGAGGACCATAGGGAAAGGGAGGGAAAACTGAAGCAGGAGGGGGCGGGTACATCAGAGAGGAAGATGAACTATGAGAGACCCTGGACTCCAGGAGCCAAACTGAGGGTTACAGGAGGGAGGAGGGCAGGAGTATGGGGTAGCCAGGTGGTGGGCATTAAGGAGGGCATGTGTTGTGATGAGCACTGGGTGTGATACACAACTAATGAATCGTCAAACACTACATCAAAAACTTATGATGTACTATATGCTGGCTAACTGAACATAACAAAAAAAATAAAGGGAAGGTGATCTTAGGGATATAAACAAATGAGGAATGGAAAGGACTAGATAAAAAATAAAGCAGCAGCAGAATTGGATCTACCATTTAACAGTGAGTCAGCAACTGGCTTATTGTAACATTAACTCATATGTGATAGACATTATGCATGAATAAATAATCATAGATAGACACATTAAAAAAATAAAATAAAGAGGGCTTGGCTTTTCTTGTATCTACTGTAGGTGTTGGTGCTTTCTCTCCTTATCTTTCCAAAACCTATCTAATCCCAGCTCACCATAAAATTGAAGAACACGTTACTTTGGTTTATATCAGTAATAAAACTATTCCAATTAGAAGACAAAGGTGAAGAAATTTTATCTACCATAAGCCTGTATGGTATTTGAACAAATTAGGTATTTGACATATACTGCCTGAAATTGCTAATTTGAGGGCAGAGACCAAGTTTTCCAGATGCCCTCAGGCTAATTGATCTTTATCCAAACACAGCCACCAAAATGGAAAATATAAACAAAACCAATAACACAACCACACCCCTCCCTCTACATACTTTATGCCAATTATTTCAATTTTTCTCCAGCATATTTCCTTATAGAGTCTATAAAACCTTGCACACAGCAGGTACAAACAACAGGGTCTTTTTGTAATGACAATATGTTTTTAAATCTGTGTGTTTATGCATATAACGATCTGTTGGTCACAACACACCTGAAAACTTAATTCAGAACTCATTCTCTCCCAAACTTTGGCGTTGAATCGGACAGGAAAAGTAAAGTAGTGCGGACTTCTAAACACATCAGCCCAAAAGATTTCATTCCCAACATGGGCAAGAGGGTTTCCAAAGGGACCTTAACTGTGCTGATTTCATATGTCCCTCCCATTGCAAAAACTGTACATTTAAAATATTTGAAATTATGATTGTTATCCTTGAAGGGTAAATGTCAGATTCCTGGGCTTTTCAGGGTGCTCTGTGGTACTCCCAACCTTTACTTTTCTGAAATAGAGGGTCAATACGGGCTGGCTGGGCCCAAGGACCTAGAGGGGTCCTGCAGGACCAGCCAAGAGGGTTCTTGGCTTCACACAGGATAGAAATCAAACGCCAAGTGGCAAGGAAGTGAGAGCAGAGTTTATTGGAGACCTGGAGAGAGTGCAGATACAGCCAGAGCAGTAGGAAGACTTGGAAAGGAAAGGAGAGAGAGTCTAAGCTTTCTTGGGATCTGGGGTTTTTATTGAGGGTTGTGGTCTGGTGTACATGTCTTCTCAGGCGTCCAGGAACTGGTTAGTACCAAGACAAGTGTTTAGATTTCGTCCATAAGTTACTTATGCCCTGGAACCAGGGGGTCTTGGTGAGTCAGTGGTCTGGAAAACCTGCACGATGACCTTGCCAGGTCGCTTCTTAGAGGGCATCTATTGTGTTGGAAGACTCCAAAGAAATCATTTTCTTGACCTTTACATGTACGACACATATTATCTGCGATACAAGGCGAGTGGAAGGTGAGGGTGTAGGTCCTAGCCAGAACAGAGACCGCAAGAAAAGCAGTCTGTCCTGGTCTCCCTTCAGTTTCCTTATCTCAGAGTCACATGGTGATGGTCACATGGAAAACCCATGACCCATATTCTATGGTTCTCTGTTTAACTGTTTGAACAACTACCATGCTGTGTTCCAAAGTGGCTGCACCACTTTACATTTCCACAAGCAGTGTACAAAGACTTCGATTTCCCTACATCTTCACTAGCTCTTGCTGTTATCTGTTTTCTACTGTACCTGTCCTGGTGGGTATGAAGTGATATCTCCTTGTGAATTCAATTTGCATTCCCCTGGTGGCTAATGATTTGAGCAACTTTTCTTGTGCTGGTTTGCCATGTATACCTTCTTTGGAGAACTGTCTGTTCAGATCATCTGCCCATATTTTAATTGGGTAGTTTTTTTATTATTGAGTTATAATAGTTCTTTACATATTCTAGATATGAGTCCCTTACAGATATCTGATTTGTAAAAAATTTCTCCCACTTGGTGGGTTGTCTTCTCATTTTTTTTTTTGCTAGTGCTCCTTGAAGCATAAGTTTTGGTTTTGATAAAGTCTAATTTATCTGATTCTTTAATTTTGTTGCTTGTGTTAATATCTAAGAAACTATTTACTAATCCGAGGCCAATGATTTATACCTGTTTTTTTTAAAGATTTTATTTATTTATTTGACACAGAGAGAGAGAGAGATCACAAGTAGGCAGAGAGGCAAGGCAGAGAGAGAGGGGGAAGCAGGATCCCCGCTGAGCAGAGAGCCCGATATAGGCCTCGATCCCAGGACCCTGAGATCATGACCTGAGCCGAAGGCAGACGCTTTAACCCACTGAGCCACCCAGGCGCCCTATACCTATGTTTTCTTCCAAGAGTTTTATAAGTTTTGCTCTGATATTTAGGTCTTTGATCCATTTTAAGTTAATTTTTGGTGGGTGATGTGAAGGGCCCAAATTCATTCCTTTGCATGTAGTATCTGATTGTCCCAGCAACATTTATTGAAAAGATTGTTCTTTGCCCATTTGTTTTGGCAACCTTGTGGGAAAATCAACTGACCATAAATGTGAGGGTTTTCTTCCTATCTCCATTCCATTCCTTCTATCTCCATTCCATTCTATTCTTATGCCAACACCACCTGTCTTGGTTATTGTAGCTTTGGGTTAAGTTCTGAAATCACACAGTGTGAGTCCTCTAGTTTTATTCTTTCTCAAGATTGTTTTGGCTTTTTTAGTTCCCTTGCAATTCTATATGAATTTTAGGATCAGCTTATCAATTTCTGGAATGTCAGCTGGGATTCTGATAGTGATTGCATTGAGTCTGCAGATCAAGTTCGGGAGTACCACTGTCTTAACAGTATGTATTCCAAACCATTAACATGGGACATCTTTCCATTTCACTAGGTGTTCTTTCATTTCTTTCCATGATGTGTTTCGTAGTTTTCAGAGTACAAAATTTCTTAGGTTACATTTATTTCTAAGTATTTTATTCTTTTTTGCTATTGTAAATGGAAGAGTTTTCTTAATTTCATTTTTTTAAAGATTTTACTTATTTCTTTATTTTGAGAGAGAGAGAGAGAGAGAGAGAGAGAGAGAGAGAGTATGTGTGTGTGTGTGTAGGGGAGGGGCAGAGCGAGAGATGGGATCTCAAGCAACTCCCTGTTGAGCATAGAGCCTGAAGCGGGGCTCAGTCTCGTGACCCTGAGATCATGACCTGAGCCGAAATCAAGTCAGTCACTTAACCAACTGAGCCACTTATGCACCCCCCGGAAGTTGCCTTTTAAAACAAATTACTTTAGGGCGCCTGGGTGGCTCAGTGGGTTAAAGCCTCTGCTTTCGGCCCAGGTCATGATCTCAGGGTCCTGGGATCGAGGCCCGCATCGGGCTCTCTGCTTGGCGGGGAGCCTGCTTCCCCCTCTCTCTCTCTGCCTGCCTCTCTGCTTCCTTGTGATCTCTCTCCCGCTGTGAAATAAAAAAAAATAAAAAAATAAAAAAATAAAACAAATTACTTTAGATATAATAGCAGCATAATTGTTTCCTTTCTCTGCCATAACTTAAGGCACAGGCTTATTAGTTATTAGAGCATTTTTTTCTTGTTCATAAACACCATACATTTATTTTTACTTTTATTGTGGTAAAAAAAAGAAACACATAACAAAATTTACCATTTTAACCACTTTAAGTAGGCCCCACACCCAGCATGGAGCCCAACATGGGACTTGAACTCACAACATTGAGATCAAGAACTGAACTAAGATCAAGAGTGTAATGCTTAACCAACTAAGCCACCCAGGTGCTCCCCATCTTAACCACTTTTAAGTGTACAGTTCGACAGTGTAAAGTATATTCACATTGTTGTGCAACAAATCTCCAGAACATTTTCATGTTGCAAAATTAAAAACTGAAGCTCTATACCTATTAAACAACTCCCTATTTCTCCCTCCCTATCCAGCCCCAGGAAACTGCCATTTTACTTTCTGTTTTTATGAATTTGACTTATCCAGAGTAGCATTCTAGATAACTTACCTAGGATAGTCCACTCGTATGAGTGGAATCACACAATATGTCTTTTCGTGACTGGTTTATTTCACTTAGCATAATGTCCTCAAGGTTCATGCATATTGTGGCATGTGTCAGAATTTTCTAAGACTGAATAATGTTCCATTACATACATGTCACATTTTGTTTTGTTTCCATCTCTTGACTATTACGAATAATGTTGTATGAACATGGGTATGCAATTATCTCTTTGAAACAGAACCATGTTTAAATCTTAGCTGCATTCTGCTCTGTTAACTTGGCTTATTTTTTTAGCCATTAGGAAATCAATAACTCGACATACAAGACCACCCTCTTTTTGCAGTATTTGTTCTCTTTGTATCAGACAATTGTAAGCATGAAGAATGCAGCCTTAGTGTAGCTGAGTGATAGGATTGGAAGGACCTGGCCTCATACCTGGGCAGGTGTGTCTGCCACAGGCCACATCCCTGCTGCAAGGGAAGCGAGAAGAGTGAGCATTGACCATTTTCAGCTTCAGGTACACAAGACGCAAACTTCTCTACACAAGGTGGTGAGGCGTCGGTGGTGTGCAGGGAGCCAGAAGAATAATTTAGCATAAATTTTCTTAAATAGTTTTATCTTTATTAGGGTATCAATGGATTATAATCTGTAGCCACAGATTAAACCTGATCTTGCCAATTTTGTTGCAAAGAAGGTTTTGATATCTACTAAAATCTCCACAGTTAAGGAAACTTAAAAGGAGAAACACCTTTGATGTCTTACTGTATTTAGCAAAATAAATTTTTTAAAGTTTTTATTTAAATTCCAGTTAACATACAGTGTAATACTAGTTTCAGGTGTACAATATAGTGATTCAACAATTCTATACAACAGCCAGTGCTCATCATAAGTGCCCTCCTTAATCCCCATCAC
This sequence comes from Ailurus styani, assembly GCA_002007465.1. Lineage (NCBI taxonomy): Eukaryota > Metazoa > Chordata > Mammalia > Carnivora > Ailuridae > Ailurus > Ailurus styani. The sequence continues at coordinate 1,033,765 of LNAC01000041.1, read as the reverse complement.
CTATTTATCCCATCCCCCCCACCTTCCATCTGGTAACCATCAATTTGTTCGCAGTAGTTAAGAGTCTGTTTCTTGCTTATATTTAGTAAAATAAATTTTAGACAGAACTTTTTGTTTTCTTGCTCTACTTTTCACTGGAAAGGCACAGCACCATGGGAAATTTTGTGTGGTGCTGTGGTAGCAAAGATACATGGTTAAAAGCATGTATCTAACAGGTATGAACACACAAGATATATTCTAGACCTTATTATAAAATGATTACTATCGAGAATAAGTGGGACTTAGTAGAAACTAATCAAAATATCCATTAAGATTTATTATGTTCTCTATAATTGAGACTGTTTCTTGGTTTGCCTCTTTTCCCCCACTTTGCTCATTTCTTTTGTTTCTTAAATTCCACATATGACTGAAATCATATATTTGTCTTTCTCTTATTTCACTTACTATAATACTCTCTAGATCCATCCATGTCATTGCAAATGGCAAGACTTCATTCTTTTTTAGGGCTAATATTCCATTATACATATATGTATATATATATATACACACATATACAGTCATATATAATATTCCATTTTATATATTACATAATATTCCATTTTATATATTATATATACACCACATCTTCCTTATCCATTCATCAGTCAATGTACCTTGGGCTGTTTCCATAATTCAGCTATTATAGGTAGTGCTGCTATAAACATCAGGGTGCATGTATCCTTTTGAATTAGGATTTTTGTACTCTGGGTAAATACTTAGTAGTGCATTTGCTGGATTGTAGGGTAGTTCTATTTTGAACTTTCTGAGGAACTCCCATATACTGTCTTCCAGAATGGCTGTACCAGTTTGCATTCCCACCAACAGTGCAAGAAGGTCTCCCTTTCTCCACATCCTCTCCATCTTGTGTTGTTGATTTTAGCCATTCTAGCCATTTTAGCCAGGTGTGACATGATATCTCATTGTCGTTTTGATTTGCATTTCTCTGATCAGCAGTGTTGAGCATCTTTACATGTGTCTGTTAGCTATCTGTATATCTTCTTTGGAAAATGGCTATTTATATCTTCTCTCCATTTTTATATTGTATTATTCTTTTTTGGAGTGCTGAGTTTTATAAGTTCTTTATATATTATGGATAATTCCTTATCAGATACATCATTTGCAAATATCTTCCATTTCATAGATTGCCTTTTAGTTTTATTATTTCCTTTTCTGTGCAGATGCTAACAAGAAACAGTCTTTTTTTTTTCTTTAAAGATTTTACTTATTTTCAAGAGGGGGAGATAGATACAGAGAGACAGCACAAGCAGGAAGAGCAGAAGGCAGAAGGAGAGGAGAAGCAGACACCCCGCAGAGCAAGAAGCCCTATGCGGGGCTTGATCTGATCCGAGCCAAAGGTAGATACTTAACTGACTGAGCCACCCAGGTGCCCCTCTTCTTTTTTTTTAAGATTTTATTTATTTATTTGAGAGAGACAGCAAGAGAGAGCATGAGCAAGGGGGTGGGGACAGAGAGAGGGGCAGAGGGAAGGATAGAGGGAGTGAGAGCAGACCCCCTGCTGAGCAGGGAGCCCAACATGGGGCTCAATCCCAGAACCCTAGGATTATGACCTGAGCCGAAGGCAGATGCTTAACCAACTGAGCCACCCAGGCGCCCTAAGAAACAGACTCTTTTTTTTTTTTTAAGATTTTATTTGTTCATTTGACACACAGAGAGAGATTACAAGTAGGCAGAGAGGCAGGCAGAGAGAGAGGAGAGAGGAGGAAGCAGGCTCCCTGCTGAGCAGAGAGCCCGATGTGGGCCTCGATCCCAGGACCCTGGGATCATGACCTGAGCCGAAGGCAGCGGCTTTAACCCACTGAGCCACCCAGGCGCCCT